>VZTJ01002315.1:457028-481632 GCA_013397795.1 Orthonyx spaldingii | reverse complement strand
TTTTTTTTTTTTAGTTTTAAAACTGTCCTATTTTCAATGGTTTTGTTGAAGGATTGTTCATCCTAATGAAGACCAGATTACATAAAACTAGTGGCCTTGTATGTTGATTAAGCTTAGAAAACAAGGCTAACTGGACACAATAATTTGTTAAATTTGTTGCATGCACCAGAAAGGTAACAATAGGTTTCTTAACACAAGTGGTTTTTTCAAGAGGCTTAGCCTCAGAGAGATAGAGGAGCATCCTTTTGTTACCAGGCAATGTTTCCTGGAGCTATAGTGTGCTATTGTCACCGTAAGATAAATCTGTAATGTAATGGACAGAGTAAACTGTTCCTGTTGTGTAATGCTTCCCTGTCTCTCTAAAGGTTTAGAACACCTTTTATCACAACAGGGGGAAATTTGGATCTTTTATCAACTAGTTCAAAAAGCCTTCCATTTAAATAATGTGTCTGGAACTGTAGTCTATGGAGATAATCAGTAGCTTATTAACCTTAATCATAACAACACATTATCACTATTTGGTTTCATGTTGACTAATTTGCAGAACAATGGGGAAGAGCACACTCAGCACATAAGACTGTTCCTAGTTCTTGGCACTGCATAAATACAGTGACCCTCACTTGAAATGTCAGAGACTTAAGAAAAAGCTGTATCATATGATGAAGGAAGAGAGTCAGGGAATAGAGGATCATGTAATCAGAGAGTTAGTTAAAAAGTAAACACTTGTTAAACCTCTGGACAAAGTGAGACCATCATCAAACAGACACCTAGAGTACAGAATAAAGGTCAGTTACCTTTTATCCTGTTTGTGTAGCTTCAGTTAAACTAACAAGCAGCAGTATGTGCTTAAGGTCATAGTTAAACACTTTTGCCTTGATAAATGAGCTGTGTATTAGGTGCTTCCCTTTCAAGAGCATGGCCATATTGGAACTCTGATCTACAAAAAGAGAGACATCAGAAAAGGGAGCAATTTACCTGGGGGCAGAAATCAGTCATTTCAGGTGCTAGAAGGAGATAGTAACATGTCAAATAATAAAATAATAATAAGTCAAAACAACTAAAATGAAGCAGAGAAACCTCAAAAATAAAACAGATTTCTTCAGTTTTGGGGAGTGAAATTGCAGAATTTTTTGTTTCTGGATTTCTCAAAATGACCAAAACCACTTTGTCTTGAATGATTTGAGTGTTAAAGGTACATTTTCTCATAACTGTACACTTCTTATGAAAATTATAATTCTTGATCCTGATGATTTTAGTATTTCATATGAACCACATATAAACCTACTGCTGAGGAAGAAATACAGCCATAAGCCTTATAAGAGACTTAGATGTCTCCATCCTTAGAGGAGCGAAGGTAGATGAATAAACGGCACCTTCTAAGATCATGCTATATAACGTGGTGTATAGACCATGCTATATAACAGTTTCACTGAGTTCATTCAGAAAAGGAATTTTTAGGGGTATTAATCTCTTAGATAATGTAGGACTACAATATCTTCAGTGGGGAAAAAGTGTTAGAACTGAAATATACATCTGAATAGCATTACAACAAAATAAGTTCAAGGAGTTTTAGGTTCTGTATTATGAAAACAACTTTCCTAAAATTGTTTACAAAGAAAAATTCAGGTGACAGCTACCCAGAATTCATTAGAACCAGTTCTACTATGTTAAACTAGAAGAAACATGAAAACCTTCTGCTTTTTCACTGAATTATGCTATGCCACTGTACCTCTAAGTGTATACTACAGCTTAACAATTACTGTGTCACAGCATAGCAACAGTTTCCTTGAATGATTTGCACTTCATAGAAAAATACGAATGTGCAAACTTTAATTGGCCAGAGCAGTCACACAGAGTAAGATTCTATTAGAGATTAAACTTTTTTAATGGTTATAGAATCACAGAATGGTTCAAGTTGGAAGGGACCTTAAAGGTCATTAATTCCAGCCTTTCTGCCATGGGCAGGGACATGTCCCACTAGACCAGTTTCTTCAAAGTCCCATGTAGCCTGGTCTTGGACACTTCCAGAGATGGGGGATCCACCACTTCTCTGGGCAACCTGTTCTGGTGCTTCACCATCCTCCTAGTGAAGAATTTCTTCCTTTTATCTAATCTAAACCTGCCCTCCTTCAGTTTAAAGCCATTAACCCTTGTCCTATAAGTACATGAGATAAGTACCTCTCCAGGTTTCTTGTAGATGCCCTTTAGGTACTGGAAACTGCCAGACCCTTTTCTTCGCCAGGTTGACCAACTCCAACTCTCTCAGCCTGTCTTCATACGAGAGGTACTTCAGTCCTCTCATCATCTCCATGGCCCTCCTCTGGATTCACTTCAACAAATCCACATCCTTCTTATGTGGGGGCCCCACACCTGGACAATGGTTGGTTGCACCTGTTTCCATGATAGAATGGTAGCAATATGTTTATGCTTTAATAAGAGTTCAGAAACTGTTTGCTTTAAATCACTGTAGGATATCACTACCACAGTGGCAGTGGTGCTGTAGCCATGAATGTTAAAAGGTCATAAAACATTTTTTTAATAGATCACTTTGTAGTCAAAAAAAATATAGACCAACTCTTCTTCAGGTTTCATACAGAAACAGTGAGTCATAATATATTCAAAAATTTCTATAAAAACCTCAAGAAGCACTTGTTCTTCATTCAGAATAAATTTGTTTTAGTCTCCTTCTCTATTCTTCACACATTCAACCAGAATAACAAAACACATGAAAATTTCTCAAAATATCAAATCATTTTGAAACACTATAGTCCACGTTCTGATATTAGAAGAGCTGCAATTGTCAAGGAGAGTATTTCACCAAGAATTTATTTGGCACAGTGTGTAATGATATTCTAATGGATTTTTTAACAAAGAAGGAAGTAAAATAGGATGAGAGAGGTAAGCATACAGCAAAACTGGGCACAGTAACTAAGGCTGATGAAGAAGGTGGAATTGAGAATGCTTTCAACTAGAAAGTTGAAATGAAGCCTCAGCCAGTGATTCTTGACCAAATCACAATACTGAGGTTTGGGAGAGACTGAGAATTAATTCAGCAAGACTTCATTAATTCAGTGATACAGATTCACAGTGCTGTAAGTGAAATTATTGCCTTTCTGTCTCATAAATGGCACAGTTAATAAGGGCTCTAAAGCCCAAAACTTCTCCACATTCTCCTGCCAGCTGCATAGCTCTCTAAAAGAATAACTGCTTTTTTCCTACATGTCATTGCCCTAGACCACAATTGCATGGTAAAGTATCTGATAAAGATCTGCAGCGATTTCAGTTCTAAATCTGCTAGGCACTAAACAGTAAAAAAACCCAGTAATTCACACAGGCCATGGGATAGGATTGAGAGAGAAATGTCTCACATGTACTATACATGAAAAGACAGAGATTCCACAAAAAGTTTTAGCTTATCATATATAAACAAGCCTGCAGACTCAGGACACTGGAAACAAACCTCTGTGTACATATACATATTTTTATCTTCAAAATAATTATATATTTAATTTCTAGTACTTATAAATAATCAAAGAAACACACCTAAAACTATCTTCATTTCACAGCAATGATTAAATTTATAAATTACTTTGTAAAACTGTGGCTTACAAAGTCAAGAATTTGAATTTTACTGAAAAGAAGTGTGCTGTGAGGAGATTCCACTGTCAATGTAAATATGCTGGTCTGTTCTGAAATAATGAAGAAAATGTATCTGGTTTTTGCATTACTATGGGTAAATATTGCCCATAGAATTCAGCCACTATTGAAACTTTACCTAAGTGGCAAACAGCAAATATAAAAACTGTAATTAACTTTCTGTGTGTTATTTGGTATCTTATGATAGACTATGGAAACATTTAAGTGTAAAAACAAAAGGTGATCTCTTCTCTTATCCTGCTGACTCAGTCCTTTATCACACATTTTTCTTATGTAGCTGGACAATATCAGTTCACAACATAAGATGTAACACATCTGCACTTTATAAAGAGTTAATATTTTTATTCAGCATTTATGTTGATATGTTAAGTATCATGCACACTGCTAAGTAATCACAAGATCAGATGCACTTTGGCTTAGTTTCCATATAAAAATTAGAAGGTGCTAATTTCATTACCACTCTGGCAATATATTTGAAAGCATATTAGCAAGTATTAATGTCAAAGAGGTGAATATGTATTTTGATAAGTATTTTATATCCTGTTAGACAATAGTTGGATAAAATTGAAAAATATCCTACTGTATACACAGAAATTATGCTGTATTTTGGTAAAACAGTAAAGCTGATGACAAAGGTGACTGAATTCCAATAGAATCTATCAAAATATACAGACAAACACAGAAGTAATTATATTATTCAGCTGAAGAATTTTCCAGTTGTCAAGACAAACATTCTTTGGTTTATTTTAAGAAATTCCAACCAGTTTGGATAATTAATTACATGGAAATCACTATGAAACTACTTAGGTTTCCTTTAACAAAATATTTCACATTTTTTTCCCTGCAATTTTTTCAGTCCCAGAAGAGACTGAATTCATCACGGAATTAGATGAGAAATGGAAGTTTCTGTTTTAGGAAACAGAATGGCAGCTAGACAACAGAAAACAGATGCCAATTATTTGCCAGTGTCTGCGGTAGAATAAAACATTTGTGACATTTACTTTGCCTTAGCAAGGCTGTCGTTGATGTCAGTCAGCAGGTTCAGAAAAGAGTCCATATGATCTAGGATTGAACAAAAATTCTTACACTTTGGTAAAGATGACAAGATGAAAAATACATAGTACTTTTTATAGAGTCAGCTATAATAGCACAATCTGAAATAATACTCTCTTACACTGTAAAACCAGAGTTGCTTAATAAATTAAGTGAAAACAGAATTTGCACTTCTTGGACTTAGAAGCCACAAAATAGGATTTCTTTTGTCACACATTGAACAGGAAGGAATTCAAGCTGTGCAATAGAAAATAATATCTTTCATCACTACATTAACTATTTTTATTTGCCTTGAGTATGCATTTGTGAGGTGGGCTAGTCTTCAGCATGTGCCATCCAAGGAATATAGGAGCTGGTGCCATGATGCTTACCTTTAACACACCAAATCAGCATGATCTATACTAATAATAAAAAGTCAGGCCAGCAGTAAATAATCCTCTTAAGCTAGGAGCTAGGACAACAATCAAAACTTTCAGTTTGAATCTGCAACATTTTTTATCTAGCAAAAACCTTAATTAGATGGTTACACTGACAAAACATGGTACACTCTTTGTGGTTTGCTTATTGTATCAACATGAACTGTACAGATAAAATGCTGTCTGGAGATGGAAATTGTACTCAGATGAGGAAACTATGTCTGCATCATTCTTCCAGACAGATATTTCTTGCACCAACTAAGTCTTAGATTAAAGGCACAGAATGTTCACTCAAACAAGAATGCCTTGAAGAACAATGCTGGCAATGGAAGATAATGCAGCTGAATGGTTACTTTTTGTGCAGGGCTGTATATACAACACAAAAATGCATAAGAACCCACAAGAAAAAAAGTGTTGCATTCATTTAAATCTGGTCTTTAAAATAATTACGGAACATAATACCATCATGTCATATGGGAACATCTGCTACCTATAATATCTGTAATATCTCATGTGCTTCCCTGACTGAAGGGCTCAGTGTAACAGGGCAACCAATGGAGGTCCAGGCATGTTTAGCAATGGACAAGCAGTTACATGTGACCTACCAACCACTATCCTTCACATCAGTCCTGCTGGCCTGACTCAAGAAAGAGTTGTCTGTAAAGGCCTTTCTAACCATATTGTCTGTGTCTTCAGTTCAGCTTGTATTTTGGAGTCTGTCATTATTGTGGGCCTACCACCACTCATAGTGATACCACTGACAGCCTCAGTCCATTTGCCTCTTTGCATTCCTCCCCCTGAAATACTGATAACTTTAAAGTGTAATGACATCCCAAGTATACTATACCTCAACCACCTCTCTAAGGGAGCACCAGATAATAAGAATAAATCACCAAGTCTCATTCAAAAAACTGTTAGCACAAAATTCTGGCACTCACAAAACATAAATACTTACTGTTTCAGTGGCTGCACTTCTGAGATATTAAGTGGAGATAAGTGCCTGTGAGATTTTAGCAAGGTTTTCTCAGGGTCAATACATATTATGAAGTGAGTCACAACACAGAGAACAAAATAGGTGAACAATGCAGCTCCAGGATGACATCACTGCAGCACAGGGCCCAAATTCTGTTAGTAGATATTTCACTACTAGTGAAAATGTGACTAAAGTAAAAATTTTCTGCAGTTTTAATTCATTATTTTAATTTTTTTACATGGTTACTGAAGTCTGCAAAATATACTTACTTCCCACAAATTTTTTCTCTGAACGTACCTGCTTGTCCATGAAAACAATAAGCTTGACAGGCATTTTCATTAATATTTTCTGAAAATGGAATTAATAAACTCAGTAATATTGACATTTCTGGCAAGAAAAACATTCACATAAGCATGTGAAGCGTGTTGGGCTATGGCTTTACTCAGAACAGAACTTTTTGTTAGGAATAAAAAGGTGGCTTTTCTATTAGCCAAGAATTCCCACTATAAAGAATCAATCTTCATTTAGAACATTTCTTTCAAACTAAGCAAGGGCTAAGCAAGACTAACTCATCTTCCCTGAATGATGAGCCAGCATGCTGAGGAAGTGGGGCTGACAGGTGGGGAATGACTTAATGATGTCATGGGGAACATACTGGTGTGGCCCACTAGCATATCTTTTACTCCTCTGAATAGTTCCACTGATTTCAGGTGAATAGTCCTGCAAGATTAAGGTGCTGATTCATAAATGTTTCAAAACAAGGCCGAAGCCCCGGTCATATTTAAAGTCTCAAAGACAGGGTAGTTTCTATCTAACCTAATAGATCAGAACCTCCACTTGCTCATTAGCTGAGGACCTCTGCCCTCCTTATTAGGCCCAATTTGCTCAGATGAACTGTCAGATGGAATCTGCTTCAAGTGTACACAGGACAAATTCCATGTCTTTAATGGAACAGGTGCTTAATGATTTTGGATGCATCAAGTTTACCCAGGTTCTTAAAAGATCTCTTCTCATGTATAATAGTGGCTGCAACACCAGGGATCATTTTCAGAAAAGGTTGGCACTTCCCAGTCTATCAAACTATCAGCTTTAGGTGTTTGCCTGGTGAATTTATTCAAAGAGGTTTTAAAATCCTAAAATTAAGGAACTAAGCAGTGTTTAGGATTCCTATTGGTAGTATTTATGAGGAAGTACTTCAGCCTCCACTGAAATTAGTAGGATCTTTAACTATGTAAAGCCACAAAGAACTTAGGATTCATTAACTGTAATATGAAACTTTCACACAAGAAAGGCTACATTTACTTTTGAAGTTTTATTTTAAATAAAAGTTCATAAGTTGAAAATGTTTTAAATTCTGGATATCTACAATTAACGTTTTTTTTGTCTGTACAATTATGAACAGATGCAAAATCAAGCTTTCATCACAGTCAAAACCAAGCAGTTGACTGAAGTTACTTAAGATAGACTTGACACTGGACTTTAACACAGTTTATTCCCTGATTTTATCCCAGCCACCTTATTTTCCATAGTGGAATAAAAGTGAAAGAGTTTAGCAGAATGAGCTTGTCAACTTACATGGCACCCTCCCAGAAAGGAGTGGGAAGATGAAAGAAAGGTTCCTATACCAGCATGGGAAAGACTTATTTTGGAAAAAACTTTTGCATGAAAAATTAGACAAAAAGAATAAGAGATTTTCTAAGAAAAATTAGGTCAACTCCATTTTAAACTCTAAATCTCACTCAAAGAGGAATGAAAAGTTGTCATGTTTCTGTTACAGCCACTAATCTCTGATTTTATTCAGGCTTTTGTATTAGTGTGAAGGATCTCTGCTGTCAAGAGCAAGTGGATCCATATTAAGAAGGCCAGCAAACTTAGACCAAAATAACAACTTTTTCTTTTTGATGGAGACTTTTTGTACTCTAATATTCTGCCAAGTTCAAATTACAGTTCATTCAGAATAATACTAGACAGGTGCTCTCTGTGCAAGGAAAATTTTCACTATGAGTTGAGAAACAATCTTATTAACAGGACACTGTTCAGGTACAGATAGAAGTCCTGAAGGCAACTACTAAGGTTGCATACCAGTGAAGAGCAATGCACACCCATCTCCCAGCAACTTCTTGCAAAGCCTTGCTGTTTAACACAAGCTGCTAATGATCTATTAGCCAAGTGACTTTGGCCGTGGGTAATTGAGGTGTCCCAGCTATTTCCTGATGTACCAGATTTCCTATGGGGGCAGCCAGAGAAGGCAAGTATTTCAGCCATCACAGCTGAAATCATTGATATTCACTTGCCAACAACTAACCAGTTGGTCCAAGAAAGCACTTCACTGAATTTCTAATAGGGGAGACTCCACAGAGGCCAAATAACCTTTTAGACAGTCTAGGACTTTTGATACTTGTCCACAATAATGACAGATACAACACAAGATCTAACATGAGAGAGAGACAAAATGGCACTGTAAAACTATGTTTAAGTATCTCTGCACCAGGCCAGATGACAGAGTGGGTGGGAATCTAGTGGGCTTAGGGGTAGATATATTCTCAGGCATCAAGTTATACAAATGACACATCTTCTCAGACCTCACAATGAAAGAATTCATTTGGTAGTAAGACTGTCATCACTTTTGCTCATAATGTACGTCTTTGTTTAATAAACTTAACATGAGTATATGGCCCCACTATGTAGGACTGCACAGTCTTCTCCTCTCAAAAATGTTTTGTCTGGATACTTGACTTCTGTCTTTGATTTTATAGTGGAGTGTCTGTATAAAGAACTCTTTCAGATAGCTTCTACAGAGTTTGTAGGTGAAATAATTGATATAGGATAGTATGCTGTATCATAATTCTTTTTCTTTGAGCTTGCCAATATCACCAGTGGTGAAGGAATTGGGAATATCTGAGTAAACTAATTAGGAGCCAGTATTATGAAGTGTTTTAAGACTTTTTGCCACCCACAAGCAGTTCTGCATATCTGCTTCCTCCTGTTGCAATTCTAGCTCATCAGGATTGGGAATCCCTTGCAGCAAAAGAAATGCATTTGCAGGAGCCAGATATACTTTGTGGTTTCTGGACTTTAGTAGGAGCGAGAAGGTCATGATTAATGACCCTTACCTTTAGAAGATCAGGCAGAGTGGTGGCAACTAGATCCCACATATCAGCTCCTCTGACATCCTAATTTAATAGAAACTGTGAGACTGTATATCTAAATTTTCAATGTGGAAGAATATTGCCCTAGATTGACCCCATCTGACTTTGGCAAGGTCTGGGCACAGCAAGACATTTTTGCGAGAGGCAATCCCAAAGCTGAGCTGACAATGAAGCAGGAGCTGTCGGTCCCCATATGGGTTTTGGTGTTATTTCTCTCCTCAAGGTAACATACAGCCTCAAAGAAGCTCCCACAAACTTCTGAATGCAGATACTGGCCTTCTTGTGAAGCCCAGACCCTTGTTACACTTGTACATTGAATTTTCTGATAGCAGGAGTTGTTTCTTCCCTGCAAATCAAGAACTTGCCTCTGTGAAAGGCAGCAGTTTACAGCCTTCCTCACCCTACCATGAAGGCAGCACTGAAGTCACAGGGCAACCTGTGACAGGCAGAGGACCACCTTCTGTGTGAACTCAGTGGAAGTAGATCTTCCCTGTTTAAAAATGGTATTCAACCTGTCTCCTCACAGAGCAAAGGGCTGCTTTGAAACCATTCTCTTACATTGTCATTACTGTTGGTTTTTTCCCCTTGCTTATAAAGAAACAGGAGACAGGTTTCTTGTGCTGATATTAATTACATCAGTGTGAAAAAGATTCCTACTCACAGCAGTGTACTTTTGAATATGGAAAAAATAAAATATATTTTTGTCGAATACAGATGGCCAGCTCATGTTGTCCCTTTTCACCCAGATCATCACCCAAAGAAGAATATTCTTAGCCCATTTTTCATAGCCATCCTCACTGAAATTTATCTTTAGAGAACTGACGATTCTTTTCTTTCCTTACTTATTTTTCCAGATCTCTAAACGAAATGTTGTTTCATCAAATGTATTGGGCTATGATTTGGCAGTTGCAATATTTTTGATTTCAAGGCTCTCATTAAATTAAAGAAAGTTTATATTTCATATTTATCTTTCTAAATCAAATTTTCTCCTTCTTTTTTTAAACAAGAAAAGACATTATGTCCAAGATGCTTTTGCCCTGAACTGTCCTTTGTCAGATGAAATATAAGGGCTTATAATTATAGGCCAAACACGAGTTTTCACTCACTGTCTTGTAAACTAGGGTAGAAGAGCAATATCTCATATGTTACTCACGGTGCTTGACTCTGTTTGAAATATGCAACCTTTTCCAAAATATCTCTTCATAAGAGGTTGGCATCATCACCCTGACATCTTTCAAGAGCTGTAAGTTCTATGTGAAAGAGGAGAAAAAGGAACCCTCAGTTAAAAGGAATAACTCTGAACACTCCCATTTACACCTTTCCCAGCATAACTGTTTGTGTTTGCCAGTCTGTGGGGTGGGGGGTATGCAGCAGTTGCTTCCTCATCCCTTTCAGTATGGCACTAAACAGACTTAACTATGGCATTGATATTAAGAAACAAGTTGAGAGAGAACTTTTGGCATATCCCCTCGATGCCAGTGTTTTATTTATAGTTCTCTTCTATGCCAGTGTTTTATTTATGGTATTAAATATATAAAGAGATTATAATGCAGCAAAAAAGGCTGTTATGGAAAAACAGATGCTGTTTTGTCCAAGAGCCATGCTTATGAACAAGGCCACCTGGCTTTACAAACACTGACTTTGAACCACATACAGAACAGAGACCTTTTCTTTTTCATTATTCAATCAGTTATTTTATCTGTATCCCACAATGGTGCATAAAATTCAGGACATTTCTTTCTAAGAACTGAGATGAATCAAATCTTATCTTTTAGGGGAGAACAGTGTTCTGAGTTTTGTTTTGAAACCAGGCCCGTGAATATCTTTGCTGCCTGGAAGTACATTAGTATCAAACAGAGCATTTCTCCCACAAGTTATTATGTAACCATTGTAAATAATATATAAATACTTCAACTTTATCTTAGCTTAGCACTACTTTTAGTACTGAACTCATTTTATTAGTGTTTTTTATTGGAATTGTTAGCAAATCAATCCCTACCTTCTCTTCAAGGCAGTCAGCCCCTCCTAGTGGCTACTCCTAACCTGCAGCAACACACTCCAGGTTTTCCTGCCATTTGTCCTTGGTCTTCGCTAAGCAGAGCAGTGAAGGTGGAGCTGTGAAGTGCTTTTCTTTCTTAAAATATAGAAGAGAACAGGGAAATCTTTTGTCATTTAAAGTTATTGATGAAAAAGTAAACTGACACAAATGTTTGCGTTATTCCTTGCATTAAAGCTTGTTCTGCTTTTCATAGCCTGAATATTATGAGTCATAAATGTGAGCTGTAAGATTCTATATTGCTCGATTACTCATATTCTCCCTCTGCTACATCAATACTTTTTGGAGTGTTTTGTAAAGCTGAGCAGTAAAAGCCAAACTATTCCATAGACTGAAGGCTGAAAGCCTAAAAAAAATGCTTGTGGTAATATACTTCCTTTTTAGATCTTTCCTTCCCTTAATTTCAGCAACACTGCTCACACAAGTAGTTATGCACATGTTTGTGTGCTTGTTGGAGTGGGTCTCTGTCACTCAGCCAGGAATACATTTCTGACAATCTGCCTGGTTTTCCTTCTTCAGTTTTACTGCCTAGCTGGCTATTTCTGCCATGACATTTCACCTGTTGAAACTGCCCAGGGAAGATTTTGAACAGCACCCAATGTCACAAGAGTTGTGACTTTCCCTTTCTTACATAGAAACATTATGAAAAAACACAGGAAAAAGAAAGCAAAGTCTTTCTCTCTCTTTCCCCCCCCAACTCCCCCCCTATCCTCTCTCCACTTATAGCTTCATAACAGACTTGGGGAATGCAAAAAAAAGCTTAACTGCTGACTGTAAGTTATCAGTGCAATAGAAAAACAGCTCACACAGCGATACCTATGTATTGAATTTTTTACATAAGACCCCGTGCAAAACTTAGTTATGCCTTGATATATAAATCTTCTTTCTGAAAAAAAGTTTAAAACCATTTGGGGAAAAGAACATAGGAAATTTCAATAAAATCCACTATCAGCTGCATGTCAGGGTGCTATCCACCCAATTTTCATCAAAGGGAAGAACATCTACTGCCTTTGCTCAAGTTACTGCATGTCATCAGCATTTTCCAGATTTTAGGTCTCTATATTAAGGCAGTACTCTCAGCCAACCAGGAAAGCTGTGCTTCTGGTGGTCATCTAAAAGTACCAGCAGAAGTCCCAATTTTCAGAAGTAGGTATTTATTGCTTTGTGAGAATAAGGCACCATGCCAGGCACCTACAGAGAGAACCAACCCAAATCAATAGCTGGGATCTTAGCAGGAGGTTAAGAACCCATGCACAGCACAGCAAGCAGACAAGACAAGCTTCATTTCTGATATAAATACACAATGCACCGAAGAAAGCCTACAGGCATTGAATCTTTTTGGATCAGTATAATTAGCTTATTCAACTACTTTGATATTGAAAGATACAGCCTTATGTGCCAAAGCACATAGGCAACAACTAGCAAGAAAATTTCTGTCTCTAGCCCGTGGGAGGCAGAAAATTGTAGGTACTGTGTTTAATATCAATAAAAGAACACATTAGACGCTTTTTGAACACCCTATTTTTTAAGGAAAAAATGGGGGGATATCTTGTGGCCTGAGGCAGGTTGCTATAGTTCTTAAGTCCACATAGATTCATGATTTCCTCTACAACAATCTAGATGTTTACATGGACTGGGGTTTTATTGTTAAACAAATTTCCAAGACTGGGATTTTAATTTCTGTTGTACATATGAAAGTCATCTAACCAATAAATCTTCCTGTAGTTGATGGCTGAAGATGGCTTCCAGCCAACGCTGGAGAATGTTCACCTGAAAATAACCCCTTCATGTTTCTATAACAGCTTACTTTTGATTGAAGAATTATTATTAGTTATTATATTGGTGCTAATCTAAACTGAGATCAGGAACTTACTACACTAGATGTTACCTATAAAAACACTAAGTAATAGTCATTAAAAATATTAGTTTGCAAGTCATCTAAGCAAGAGAGATTCAAATAAAATACCTTCCACTTCCTATCAGAAACTGAGGTTCAGGAAACAAGTTGAATGAAAATCTTTATTCTTTTCTTTACCAGAAGATTTTCCATCTGTTACAGATTATTGATTATATTTCTAGAGATACTTGAAACAAGGGCAACTTGCTTTATTCAGTGTTTTAAGATTATAAAATATGAAAGAAGATTATTCAGTGTTTTAAAAAGTACATCCCATATTTGAATGAAAATCTGAAATTTTGTAGTTTCCCACAAAATTGACAACCTGCCTGAATTTTCACTCAGTATTATCAAATCAAGCAACACTAGTGTCATTGAGGAAAAATAATTGAACAAACAGATTTACGCTTTAAGAAAACACAGAACATATTAAGACCACGCATATGGATAATTCCAGGGACTGGATGCATAGATTATTAGCTTCTTAAACTATGGAAAATTATTTTAAATTCCAGTGTGGGTTCTGAAGCCAGTTTTTGATCCCATCCTGCCTGGATTGTTCAGTTGTTATTTGCTGGCAAAATAAAATAAAATAAAATAAAATAAAATAAAATAAAATAAAATAAAATAAAATAAAATAAAATAAAATAAAATAAAATAAAATAAANAGCTGGCAAAATAAAATAAAATAAAATAAAATAAAATAAAATAAAATAAAATAAAATAAAATAAAATAAAATAAAATAAAATAAAATAAAATAAAATAAAATAAAATAATTTTTAAAAACCCCTAGACCAAACTAAGGAAAATCAATTCTATAGCTGTCAGGAAAGCCTATAATATATTCTGCTCTATCATGGAATCAGAACAATTTCTAAAACAGCAAAACTACAACTGACTCAGAACCTAAAGCTACCCAAATTCAATAGAAATTCTTTCAGGGAGTCTAATGGGCTTTGGGTCATGGCCTCATGCATTAAACTAATTTATACAGAAAAAAAATCTATTTCCTTTTACTTTCAATTAATCAGAGAACTGGATGTGACCTATTGGTGGAATGGTAAATAATAGAGAGAACAGGTCAGTTGTACAGAGTGACTTGGATCACTTGCAGAGGTCAGTTCAGATCTAAACATAGGTTTTGTTGCAGCCAAGTGCAAGGACTTCTATCTAGAAACAAGGACTATTTGTAAGATGAGAAAAGCTATTGTAAAGAGCAATGATTCTGTCTCCAGATTGATAACAAATGATTATAATGGTAGATGAGCAGTTGAACCTGATTTCCTTCAGTGAGCTAACGTGATCCTTAATTGATTTGCAAGCAAGGGAACATGATAAAAGTGGTAAGGCTGCATTAATGGCACCATTACTGGAATTCGGTGTCCAGAGTAAATATCTGTAATTCTAAAAGGATATCAAGGAATTGGAAAGAGTTCTGGAGAGATGTAATGATGCAGTCTTCAAAATATACCTCAATGTGTGAAAGACAGAAAAAACACAGCCTATTTGATTGATTTGACAAATGACCTGGAGATAACTTGCTCATTATATGTAAAAAATAATATTTCTGATAATCAGGAAGAGTTTCATCTGACAGGAAAAGGTGTAACATGAACAAAAGTGAATCCAAACAAAATTTAACTAGAAAAAACAGAGGATTTGAAACACTGAGGAGAAGTAAGTTTTGGAAAAACTGATATTACAATTACCCAGAATTGTATAATTCATGTGAAACTATTTTTGTCATTCTCTTTTACCTCACAAAAATTGTAGTTGGTTCAATAAATTAATGGATGACATTCTTTGATTTGTAGTATGTTGGCCTCAATGTGTGAGCCAGAGATACAAAAAAGCAAGTTGTGCTATGAATTGAGAGGGAGTTAATAGTTTTGAAGCTAGTGCAAATGGGATCTTATATGCGGTGGTGATTTCCCCTGAGTACAATTCATAGATAACCTGGTATGTTGGCAGTAGGTACATCTAGAAATGAGGAGCTGATTTGACCTGAGTCCATTCAGGACGTGTTTGAGTACTGCCATGTTTAGCAGAGATTGTTATGTGCTTTATTGCATGGAATGGTTGAAGTATTGGGTTATTCTGTTGGTCACTAAACTGTTAATCCTCTGAAAGTAGACTATGGTTGATAAGAGTACATCCATCTACATATCAATGGGTATAATACATGTATTGAACATATTACCTGGGGTAATGTAATGGTGGTAGATATGTTAAGGCTGAAGGTGATTATAGATGGCTATAGTGTCTTTTCACTTAAAAATCTATGTCTTTACAACATGAGAAAAATGAATACATGATATTTTGCTGAACCACATGCAGGATCTTTTGCAGGTTGAGTTTTGTAAATGGCTTATCTGCCTAAGATCATATTATTAATTATGTCATCAGGTCTGGAATTCACCATGGATATTACAATCTCTTATGTGTGGAGCTTTGTACATGCAATGTCACTAATGAATGCCAGACCTTATTCTCCAAGTGTAGATCCATCCCACTCTGAGTCCTTCCAGCTTGAGCAGCCAGGCAGTAAGACAAATAGAGATGCAGCAGATGCAGAGGACCGAGCAACCTCAAGCATTTTTGTCAAGAAATTTCTCTACTTTCACAGGAAGTTAAAGGTTTATAAGGTGTCAACTAAAATGACATAATTAATAATCCACTTGGGCACCAAATAGATTAGGATCCCAGCAGGAGATTGTGCCTAGGGGAACCTCACAGGGTCTATGCCCTGGGACAGAACAAACACAGTGCAGAAACAAGCTCACCTCAGGGGACCACTGCATAGGTGTTCACCTGTTCTCAGCAACCGTGCATCAAAGAATCACAGTAGATCCTGCCCTGAGCACTTAGTGCAGCAGGCACACTGTGACATGTCTGGCAGATGGAGGGGGAGATTTTTCCCCACCACAAGACTCATCACAGTGCAGTGACAGTTGTTGGTATTTGCCACTAACACTGGAATTTTTGCCATTAAGATGATGAAGGGGGACCAGCAGCATTTTCATATGCCTCAAATACAGCCACTGCTATGCTGCCAAGTGCACAGACCAAACATCTCAACAGGGAAAAGGCAACTACAAGCAGTCACCAGCACTACTAGAACAGTTGTACATTTATTTTGGCTGGTAGGGGTATCAAACCCAGCTAGGAAATGAGAGTTTTAGTTATTACCACCATAGTCAGACATTTTTTTTTCTGCTTTACGGATCTTTTTCATAGTAATCATGATGAATCAGACTGTGATGAGCAAATAAAAAGCTAAAACCACTAAACACATAAGGAAATCTAAAGGGCACTTAATAAAACTCCTTGATTTGCTATTTCAACTTTTAATACACTCTATCATAATTAATTTTGATGATCTTAAGCTAAATTAAAAGCAACGGGTAGCACTGCATGGAAGGAAAAGTATAAGGGCACCTTAATGGAGCCACCCAATATAGTGCCCTGTAGGTAACCACAACTTAATTTAAAAGCACACTTGATATGCAGAAATACACCCAGGTAAAATGGCAGGTGACCCTCCAAACAGAAGAAGTAGCTGTTTTATCCACCCTCAGCCACAGTAAATTTGTATGAACACGGTGCTTTCCATTAAGCAATCAATAACATATTTTATTAGTTCCAGAACACTGCATACAACCCACTAGAAGCAATCTCACTCCACAGTTTTGAGTGTGAATACCACAATTAAACCAAGAAAAGATAAATTAGTTTTTCTGAAATCTGGAGGTTTTTGAGTTGTAAAAGTCCAATTACAAATTAGCAAGCTGTGAATAATCAGATTTAAAAAAAACCCAAAAAAACCAAAAAACCACTTTCAGAGCTGCATGAGCTTTACTTGAAAAATCCTAACAGATTTATGAGGTTAAATAATAATTGGCTACAAATGAGACGACTGAAGCATGGTTTTTCACCTGTAGTTTTGGATGTAATACCTGGCCTTTTGAGAGCACCACAGCCTTTCTGCAACACAGATGTTTGAAATATATACAAATGAGACAGGTTTATGCTATTCCAGGGTTCTAACAAATACACCTGCATTTGAAAACACCTGATCTCCCATTCTCTTTTCAGTACAGTAGTGAACTAGATTTCCAAATGTGTTCATCCACCTGCTCTCATTAAAGGGGGAGATATCGACCCTTTAAAATGTTTCATCATTATAGCACTAGACAGTAGATAACCACGACTTGAAAATCATCAAGATTTAGACGCTGAGGATTTCCAAAAATCTCGGCTTCTTGTTGGCATACTAATATTAACTAGCATATATATGTTTCTTTTGGATAAGATGCATCTCTTCATCATGTCTGTAATTCCATCTTGATATGGTAATTTTTAAGTTCTAAGAAGAAGATAATTTTGTACTTCACTCTCCTTTTAGCATGCGAGAATGCAAAAATCAAATACAGTGAATTTTGCATTCAGTTGCAAACTCTCAGTAAAGTGAATGACCCTTTACAAAAATGTTAGGAAGCCAGGACACTCAGAATATCAGAAGCACATTTCAATCTGGTTGCATCGGAAATACTCAAGAGCAGGGGTGAATAGTGAGGAATGCATTTTCAGGCTTAGAGAGCACCTGTATTCTCGGGGACGAGCTGAAATTGTTAGAAAATTAACCCAATAAGGTGAAAGCTTAAAAATAAGAAAAAAAACTGTGTCTCAAAGACTTCACAGTCTATTCACTGAATCCTGTTTAAAGCTGTTCAGGATTAAGGTATGGTTGACTTTGACTAAGTCAACACATTGATTAAGATATGGTTATTCAGAGACTTGATTCAATTCAAAAGTAAATAACTGTAAATTTAGAACTATAAAAACACAGAAAACCTCCTGTATGGAGCAATCACAAGCAAAAGAAACAATGGCTTACAGATAACAATATTTTTCAAAGATTTGGAAGACTCAGGTTTAAAACTTTACTCATTCATATAAACTCAACAAATTACTTAATGTACAGAACCTACTGGTTAATAAGGTGGTACAGCTAAACTCTTTGCTCTCCCACAGCTTCGTACAAACTATTTACTAGATCTGTCTTCAGACCAATTATCTTCCAAACCATTCTTGACAATTGTCTAGGAAAGTATTAGAGTATCTTGTTGAAAGCTGTGCCAAGGAGAATACTAATAATAGTTAAACTTTCTGGGTATTGCCTAAGCCTGTATCCCATCTCTATTTAATACACTGCTGTACTTAAATCCATTGGAAAACTTTGAAAAATGCAAGAAAGAGCAGTCTCCATTGTGCAATACTCCAGTGTCATGGACAAGGATGTTCTGTGAAAACAGTAAATCCTTTCTGTAAAATAATGAAAATAATTAATGATATAAGGGTAGTCATGCACCCTTTAAGTACAAGAATTTCTCCTAGATTTCACTCTTCCATTCAGAAATTCTACTTTTTATTCAGCAAACTTATGTGATATTGCCAGTATAGACAGGCAGATGTGAACCCAATGTTGAAACCTGCACATTGTACTCCAAAGCACTGAAGTCTGTCTTTATATAGTGCATAGTCACTCCCAGGCTGGTAGATTTTGTGCTCCTTGAGAAAAGCATTGTTCAAACATATACTGTGTCACACTAGATCAGCCAATGCCTTCATAAGCTTGTCTTCAAACTAGGGTTTGTTTCAAGAATTACAAAGCAAATCTCCTTCACTAGGACTGAGAGGAGTTCAATCTCTCTGGAAGTTTACCAGAGAAATATTTTTTAAGAGCATTTTAGGTCCAACTTCTCAAATGTGATTCTTGTGTCATAATTTTTAGCAGAAATTAAAAATCAGCAAGCAGTCACAAATGGCATTTCTGAAAAAAACATGTTGATTTAGAAATTTAACATATATAATTCTACTAAGAGTTATTAGGACTTACACTGGTATCACGTTTAAGTAAATTGTCACACCCCTAATCCATAGAGTTCTATCAGCATAGAATAAAGATATGGTTGTGTGAAATTGTTTGAACATTGCTGTTTTTACCACTAGTTTTCTCTGCAAACTTAGCTGATATTGCAGACAGAATCCATGCAGTGCAAATTATCCTCTATTTCCAAGATACTAGCTTCAAAATGAAGTTCATTTTCTTGCATAAATAGGATGCAATATAAACAGAGATTCTTAGACAACTCAACATCGAGACTGAAAAATACTTTCAATCTGTGCTAGTTAGCAGCAAACAACATTATGTTTCCCTGAATGGCTAAACTAAACATTTAACAAAAAAAAAAAGTCTACATTTAGAAGCCATAATTTGACTGGTTTCAGTTGCAAAGCCTTCTGATTAGTACTATTAAAAAACTTACCATGATTCATGCCCATTTCTGAAGAAAAAAGCTGTCTGGGAACAAAAACCCACAAGAATAACTTGTGTATTTTTCATTAAATTATGTTTTTCCTATGATTTTGGAGAATTGTAGAAGTTTTAAAATGGATAGTATGTTTGATTTTAATTTCATTCCCACTGTGCAGGCTATTATTTTTATTTAACCAATGAAATGGAGAGAAAAAGAAGAAAAACAAAATCAGGGTTAAAGCACGAAGAACAAAAGGCTGGACATTAAAGGATCTTTATTAAGTAAATAATTTTTAGGACTACTTTCAGTAAGAAAATAATTTTAAATGAATGATTCTGCAATTATAATGAAAAGCCAGTTGAAACGAAGAGTTATTGTGCAAAATTTTTGTAAAAATCTACTTTCTTGATAGTTTCTCGGAAAAAAAAAAAATAAAATTTAAACAAACAAAAATTCACAAATAAATACCTCCTTTTCTTGCCCTGCTCCTACTCCAAAGTGAAACAAAAAAGCAACACTATGTAGCATCTCCAGATGTCAAAAGTTATTACCTTTTTCCTTGCATGCAAGAGAAAAAGTGATCTTATCTGGAACATATCCAACTTTGGGCTGCAGGAGTATCATTTCTAATATGTGAGTACAAAAAATTCCAAGACAACAGCTTGGAAAGGAACCATCTCAATATCAACATTTACACAGTACATTTACCTGTCTTAAGCTCATAAATTATACGATCTCCATCTGACATTTTCAAATTAGATTTGGTATGTATAACAGCATACTTAAAAATATGTTATTCAAGAGCTGGCTTGTTCTCTGGGGACATGTTACAGGGAAAATGTTGTAATTATCAAATTTTGGTTAGTCCATAAATAGAAATATGGAAAAAAAGGAATTAATTTTATGACAGCATTACACTTAATCAATCTTCTCATACTGTTGTATTTGCTGGATTATGATTCTATGTGTGTAAATATATGTATGTATACATATATATAGATACATATGTAATGTTGATCCCAGTTCATCATCTGTTTAACAAAAGATTCATGATGAAAAGTACTGTAGGTGTCACTTCTCAGGTAGTTAACAAGGGTATTAATATTAAGTTTAATTTACTTATTATCAAATCATCAGCCCTTATAAAAAAGAAAATGAAGTATGGATTCTATCCCTGCCAATATGAAGAGTTCAGGAAATGAAAAGTGTTTCAATCATATATAAAATATAGAATATTGTTAGTGCAGAAGCCCTGTATCAACTTCAGTGACCCATTTACTGCTTATCCTTTCATTGTTTTAAAGGCATTATGAATTAGAGCTCTGCAGTTTAAATAGCAGCAAACACATGAAATAGAACCCCTGTACCTCAGTCAACATTAAACAAGTATCTGAAAGCAAGAGAGACAGATTTAATGGATGTGATGTCATTACACTATATCATACATGCCAGAAAGAAAGAACAGAATATAATAGAATATCAGGGCAACATAGGAAAGCCATTTTTTAGCTATTTAAAGCTTCAGAAAAATGAGCCAAACCTGTGAGGAAGAGGCTGAAGTGCATGTAGTAATACATCCTAAAATATCAAGACACTTAAGTTTTTCCATCCTCTTTAGCACTCTGTATTAAAAATCTGATGCTGTGCCAACAATCCCCAGAAAAAGTACTTTAACTGTTGCTGCAATCTAATACTGTTGTAAAGTTCACAAGGAAATTTTCATTTATTTCACTACATTGTTCTGTCTCCCTTTCTAACTGGCTTCAATAGAAATAGGCCTTCAGTTGCACCAATATTTGCATTTTTTTTTCCAGTGTCAACAGTCCGTTCCTGCCCTTTTGGAAATTACTGTGGCTCTAGGCTTAACTCAAACTGTAAATACAGAAATGATCATGTGATTCACATGGACTCTCTACAAGTTCTATGAAGCCAGAGGGAGACTTTCATTGATTTCAATGGGAGGTTACAAGATGACGCTGGGGGTGCGTGAACATTTGACTGGACACATTTAAATCCAGTGGTTATTTTTCCCTGTTTTGATCTCCTTCTTAGGCATACAGATCCAAAGTCATTAAGTGTCAGAGTTCAGCATGTGTCATGAGGGACATACTTTTTGGTAGAGAAGTCTACATGTTATCAAGTTTTAATTGATTTACCTTCTTCATGAAAATAAGACAGATTGATAAAGTACTCTGAGCAGATATGATAATCAAGTCTGACATCTAAAGACTCATGTCAGTGTTTAAGCAGAGCACCCAGGAAAAGGCTAACTGTCTTTTCAAAACAGGAGCAGAAACTTTGAAGACTGAGGAAAGAGATCTGAGAACTCTGTTAAAGCCACTGAAAAGAATGCTTTAGTTTTGCCAGATGAGTCCACCTTTACTTTCATTGTCATTTCCATTATCGAATGATCTCCTTTCTGAAAAGGGATAACTAGTTATTGATTCAAATGTCAGCAGCTTAAATACTATTAGCCAGGAGCAGCACCAAAAAGGAAGGCCAGTGCATCAACAATATTGTACACTCCCACTCTGCAGGACTGCATCTTCTATTATGTCTAGGCAGGCTTCTGGCTCAGCATAACTGTGGATCTTATAATCATTCATATATTTATCCTCACAAAATCCCTTCTATTCCTCTTACACTTATTTTAGAAGCAGGCAGTACATGCCTAGGGCGCAGACTGCACTGGAGCGTAGAATTACCTGAGCCAGCTCTTTCTATCACATTAGGACCATGAGCAGCAGTGTAGCCACAGCATTATGGAGGTTGGTGCAGGTCAATACCCCAAAAGATGCTTCAAGTGTTTACATTAACCCTTGCAAATCTAACTCAAGTGTACCTTAAGCTGCCTGACAAAATCACAATGGAACTAGAAATTAATTGAAGCCTCCAAGTCAAATGACTTGTCAGTTCTTTCATGCTGAGATTAGCTTGAGATGTCTACATAGAGGTTGTTATGGATTATTTCTTTCTATCCCAGGGCTAGCTGATAGTGCGAAGCCTGGACACAAAAGTAGGCACTAAGGAAGCAGTGAGAACATAGACAGGCTCCCTTCTAAACAGCTGAGTGTAATATCACAAAGCAATATACGTATCTAATAAATCAGCAAGAGCAAGTTGATTTTGAGAAAGAATAGTAAAAAAATTTCCTTTGTGCACGAGGTTCTGAGCAATGCTGAGAACCAGCCCTCATTTTTTGGCCTCCAGGAGGTTTCTAAATCTCTAAATAGCAATCTGAATTCCTTAGACATCCACACACTCGATCCAGAGCTTGGGCTCTCTGCAAATCTCCTGTTTCATCTCTAATTCAAAAGATCACTTCCTGGAAGCTCTGAAGGGAAAACAGTGAGGCATTTCTTTCCTCTTTGCTCTTTGAACCACCTCCTATGCATTGCACCAGTGTAAGGCCTAGTTAGTCTAGACCTAATTTCCTGGGGGAAAAAAGTATAACCTTTACTAGAAAGAGCTGATCTACACTTTCTTGCAGAATTTAGCCCTATCAAAAGGAGAGATTAAGAATAGCAGATTTATGCTTCAAGAAAATTGGAGTGTTTCTATTAGAACAAAATTGTTTTTCCAATATAACAATGAGAAGGGTTAAAGGTAAAAATTTCTCTTCTTTTTTTTTTACCACCTATTCCATCTCCTGAATAAGGGCTTCTTTTAAGCTCCTGAGCTCAAAAGTGCATCTGGAAAATGTCAACTAATGTATTTCAAAGTTATTATGTGAAAATAAAACCGCTGAACATATTTTTTTATGAAACCTTCCAAGCAAATTCACTTCCGAGACCTGGCTTGAGAATGAGCAGGAGATATTTTTCAGCCCAAAATAATTTTATGAGGAAGGTTTAAATGTTTGGAAAATATGTTGGAACTGTAATTTATCCCTTAACCAACAGCCTCAGTGATGGATTACATGACCAATAGAGTGAATCTATGTGTATACACACGTACACACATAATTTCTTTTGTTTACCTTTGGATCAAAAATAGAATGTTACAACATTTGTTTTATCATTTTCGATCCCCCTGAGGCATTGTGACATTTGGTACATTTATTTTTCCTGTTAAGAGATGATTCCGTAATTGTTTGAAGCAGGTGGAGGAAATATTTAGCAGAATGTTTACACTGTGACAACTATACATCGGGGAAGGAAAGGGGGAACGTGTTTGAACATGTACAGAAAGCCAGGACTTGATTACATTTCTTTCTTCTGCACAGTCCAATATACAATCCGAAAAAACCTCATTCCACAGTGCAGCTAATAACAATATCTAGATTTCAAAGGGGCCACAGGCATCTTGTCATTAACTTCGCTTCTGCAGCTAAGTCAGGTGTACTTGCAAATACTATCCAGCTTTGGACACTAACCTTGATGTTCTTCCTCATAGTTTTCCACAGAAGAAGGTAAATTCCTCCAAAATTTATTTCAGGGGGACCATAAGTCAAAGCTGTCCCTAAATCCTCCCTCCCTGAATTCTCCCTCCCTACCTCCACTTACTCCTTACTAGTTGAAGTCAGGAAACTTAAAATAAAGGTTTTTGTGCATGAAAGGCAGGATATGATAACTTAAGTTCAGTAAGGAAAACATGGGAAAATTAACTTTTGTTCTGTTAATGAGGTTAAAAGGATGTGGTAGAGTACTTAAACTCACAAGTCTCAGCCACAGAGCTATGACTGAGTCCAGACCTATTGTCTTTCATTCTGTAATGGAAGTTTATGACCACTCTTTTTGCCTTTTTAGCAGAGAGAACCTCTGAATAATTGCATAACTTAAACTGCTAGGGAATATATCAGGATGACAGTGGGAAGAGACTTATTTGTATCTTGCTTCTCCAAGACAGCCCTCATCTACTGACAATTTTCAGAAAACCCCAGTTTCTTGGGGAAACTCCAAATTTCAATCCACTTGGTGGAAGTCAGAGCTCTAAATGCCCTATCAGGAGTTTTCCTTAACTATTCCAATTCATAGGCCAGTGAATGGAGAACAGCTTTCCTGAGGTTCAGATCAGTATTCTGGCCACTGGATATTAAATATATGTATATTGTATAACAAATATATATATATATATATATAT
>VZTJ01002315.1:329141-456895 GCA_013397795.1 Orthonyx spaldingii | reverse complement strand
TATATATATATATATATATATGTATATACATATATATAGTTTGTTATACTAGGATAAAAAATATTTAAATATTTATTTGGGAACTTTAATGCCTTTCATTGAGAGAATGTCGTATTAAATGGGTGAATACAGCACAACACACAGGATACTTCTCTTAGCAAAAAGAAGAATTTGGGTTTCAAGCTTCTGGGAATATTATTTTAATCTCGCTGGACTATTAGGTAAAAGGGCAACATTATTTCCACCAGTAATACATCATATCTGTAACTATGCTTTTCTCTTTGGTTATCCTAATACAAATATCATGGTTAGTACAACATGAAATAATTTAGTTTCTGGTTTGAATGAGGAAAAACAGAGACACTTTTATTTGATCTGAACCAATTAGGATTTTTTGTTGGTTTATTCAGACACAAAATAGTTTGAATATTCAGTCTATTTGCTACTTACATAAACTCATTGTTTGAATAATCGTTAGGCACAGGAACTTTGTCCAGCAAGATTGGTAGCAAGTAAATGGTTAATTGGGTAATGCTGTTTTTGGAGCATACACATACACAAGGAGGTCAAGACATATTGCTTAGGCACCCACATGAAACCAGTTCATGTTATTTATAATGAATAATGAAATTTGTTGCTCTTCAAACTCCATTCAAAATTTTTTGCCACTACTATTACCAGGTCCATAATTTTTTCCATGGTACTTTTCTTGTGTGTACCATTGAGATGATTTGCAGCAGAAGTTACTGTTAAACAGGAGTAAAGCTGGTGCAATCTATCCCAGAATAACTTCCACCTTTGTAAATCAAAGTACATGAATAACAATATTCTGTATTAATAATTTAGTCTATCCAATGATGTGGTATTTTTTGTGACAAAGAATTTTGTAATGGAAATATAAAAGAGATAATTTTAACTAACATCCAGAGAGCTTTATGTCACACATATTTAAAAAGTAATAATTTTCAAGTTATCTAATTCTTAACAGGGTCCAATAGAACCCCACAGATCTCCCTGTTTCACAAAATCTCTGTATTGTATCAGTTATTAAAATACTACATGCTGTGTTTTGAAATATCATTTAACAAAATGACACAGTTAAGTCATACTGTCAGGGAGGCTGTGAGCAACAAGAATACAAGGCCACATAGGACAAAGAGGAATGGCTTCAAACTGAAAGAGAGTAGCTTAGATTTGATAATAATAAGAAATTCCTCACTAAGAGGGTAGTGAGGTACTGGAAGAGGTTGCTGAGAGAAGTTGTGAAAGCCCCATGCCTGGAACTGCTCCAGGCCAGGAAGGATGGGGCTTTGAGCAACCTGGTCTAGTGAAACTTGACCCTGCTCACAGCAGGGGGGTGGGAACCAGATGACATTTAGGGTCACTTCCAATCCAAACCATTCTATGATCCTATAAAGAAGATAAGACCAAAGCTCAGAAATCTGGCTCCTGTCCTTGGCTATGTCACTTACCAACTCTGTGATTTTGAACCACTCTGCTTTGTTCTATGGTCTTCCAAATAATTCTTACTTTTGTCTACTCTAGAAATAAATTCCACTGGGAGGTACATTCTTCTGCTGAAGACAAGTGGAGTGTTTAGCACAGTGGGGCTCTGATCTCATTTGATTCCTTTAGACAAGATAGTACTACAAATAAATCATCATAATAATATTCTTATTTGCAGTTAAGATTAAACCTAAAGTTACCTTATTGGAGTGTCATCCCGGTTCCTGTGATATTTGTCTGAAACTTTCTTCTTACAATATAACAAATGTGCTTCAACTCCATTGGTCAGCTTCTTCCTCTAATGCAGACAGCTTAATGGATTTTTCTTAAGCCCAGTACAGCTTGTTTCTGAGTATTAATTTCAACTTCAGGTTATTGTGCAAATTATGTCCTAGCTGGAAATTGAACCACGTTGACCACTGAAAAAGAAGAGCCTAATATATGACCTGTATTAGACAAATTTGCCCAGCCAGCAAAGTACAGTTGGATTGATTTTCACTATGTCATAACAAGATATTTTTTTAGACAAGTTCTCCACCCAGTGGCTGCAAATGTTTATGAGAGCAAGCACATGATCTTCAGTATGGTACTACAGAAATGCTGGAGATCTAAATCCTGTGTATATAGCTCAGTTGCTTCAAAGGAAGACAGGCAAAAGGATGTTTCTTTCATTTGGACCCAGAAATCTATATCACACAGTGTTTAAGTCATGTAAGACAAAAAAATACACTTAAGAAATACAATGGATGTAACCATTTTCACCCCTCCCTTCTGAAATCTGAAAACTTACAGTAACATTCTTCAAATTTTTCACTTTTTAGCATAATTTATCAACATGGGTTCAGAACTGTGGAGAGTATTTTGTTTGCTCATTTGCTTTCAACACAGAAATGAAAGTCAAGAATTCAATTTCCAACCTGTCATCAGCAATTTGAAGTTTTCCTGAGAGTTATACACAATGGAATTTAGCACTCAAGAAAAATTTCTTTAGACTTATAAAATGTACAGACTCCAACACAAATAACTGGACATCTGTTAGATATATGAGTGTCTTTTCACCATAACACACAAGTGTCACTCAGATTTAAGACTGTTTCACGTAGTTATGCCCAGATAAATTTGGGAACCAGCATTAGATGGGATGGCTAGTTTTATGAAGAGATGCCTGACTTTTATCCACAGCTTATCTCAAATGTAAAAATCACTGTGGCTGAATCTCAGCCAGGGCTATACAGCTTTCCATAAAACAAAGTTTGACAGCCTTCCTGTCTCTCACAGCAGTAGGACCAGACACGCTTTGCTGCCTTTCTTCTTTAAGCTAACAGTAGCACCAGTGAAATGTATTTCTGCCTCTGTGTTTTTGAGAGAAAACAACTTCAAAAGTTAAAGAGATAAATTAAGAAAAAATATTAACAGCATGTATTTATGTGATGTGAGCTTGACCATAGTTCATTTCTTTCTTACTAGAGATCACAGAATCACAGAACCATTTACGTGGGAAAAGACCTCCAACAGCATCAAGTCAAACTTTTGACCAATCACCACCTTGTCAACCAGACCGTAGCATATAGTGCTTTTCCCAGCTCGTTCTTTCCCTTTCTCTTCTAATGGTTCACATGTTTTGAATTTGGTCTTGCCTCTTTCTCTGATATTTGTTCGCTCTTTTCAGTCAGTTTTATATCTAGTTAGAGAGTATATTATTTAATGAATTTGAAAATTACTGTCTTTTAATATGTAAATCCCTCTTTATTGATGATGAATTTTTGTCCAATTAAAAACTCAAAAGTCCAACACTATTTCTTTCTTTCTGATTCACTTTTAAGATTGAAAAAACACAAGCTGAAAAGTAAACAAAAAAATCCAGAACACTTTCATACACCTCTTCTCCCAGTTCTCACACACTTTGTACATTAGATGCCACTCTGATGTTTTCTGCGAGAGAAATGCAGTTTAGTTTTGAAAACAGGCTGTAGCTTTTTCACTTGAGATGCAAAAAGGCATTATACATACATATAGTGGCATGAAATAAGTAAGACAGGAGAGGAAATTAAAGTTTGCAGTCAGGATTTTGTCCTGTGAGATTGACAAATGAGTGCAACAAATTATAACTTAGAAGGAAATGCTAAAACCAATGTATTCTCAAAATATGGATGCTTTGCTATATTGTTGGTTCCCTTGCAAGGTTCTCATGTTTTATAAGATTAATTTTTTAGGCAGAAAAAAATAAAATCTTCATTTTATGTTTTTTGCCAATATTCGCCCAGTCATATGAATATTTCTGCTATTAGTCAACATTTATGACATTCTAGCTCCCTTGAAAACCAAACTTGAATTTTCACTTTTTTTCCTGTTAAGAGGTGTTATGTTTTTCCAAATTTTGTTTTAAGTATAGTTTGGATACTCATTATAGTTATGAATTAAAATGAAAATAAATATTTATTTCATGAAGTAGTTGGGAAACTTGAAATGGAAATGTGACATCTAAATGTCTTTTTGATAAGTAAAGGAGTAAGGATGGATGGAGTGAGAATGAGGGGAATAATTGAAGGTTTTGTTGTCTCTAAAAATTAAAAAGAGCAGACAGTTTAGATAAGGCAGCTAACATTTAGTTTTGTGTGTGGAATTATCCCATTCTTCTACTTGTTTATTTGTGATTTTGTTGAGAGAGAATATGGAGAGAAATCATACAGTAGACATTTTAAATGTAAGAGAGATTTCACCAGAAGAGAAAATTAACCTTACTTCAAATCTCGTTTTCATTTTTTTACTAGAATCTAAATCATGATTAATTTCACGCCAGGAGTTTGAAGTGTCACAACTCATCAGGAAAAAGGGCAGAATTAACTTGAAGCTGAAGTAACTTTGCACGACTTAAGCCCACTCAGGCAGCAGACTCACACCGGGTTCCCACGCAGACTGGGCTTAAACTTTTGGAAGAACCAGTCCCAGGCCCTCGGGATCCTTTCCCGGCTCACGGGCGCCTGGACACGGATCCTGTATCTCCCTGCGCAGGGAAAGGCACAGATTTTTCCGAACTGTTAGCCGGCCTCCCCACCTAGTGGCAGTGCAGTGGAAAGGTTCAGGCCAGCGCTTGGGTTTAAATACCAGGGTTAAATTGTTGAAAAGCACAAATGCTCCGAAGTAATGCTGTGCTGGCCACATAATTGCACAGAGTCTGCTCTTCAGAGCAGGTAACCCCTCCAGAAAGATATCACATTTCAATAAAATCAGAGTTCGTGTATTTTCTGTCCTTTCTCTATCGCTCATGTATTTGACAGGTACTAATAGTTCATATTTATTCCCTACGAAATCCAACAAAACTACTCGACATTCACATATATTCCCTAATTGAGCTCCAGCTGACAGAGCCATTTCAATTTATCCATCCAGAAGAATGGGATCATACTGCCTAACAATGCTTTGCAGTGAGCAACACCAAAGAAGTCATCGTATTTTTACAAAATATTATTCTAAGACACACCAGGTCCTTACTGAGAAAATACTCCATGCTCTGTATCACACATTAATCAACTTAGAGTCAGATTCAGTGCATCACAACAATATCTGGTCTTATCAGTAAGGCCAGTAACCTCTACCCACAAAGAACAGCTGTAATACTATATATATATATATACTGATATATATATATCTATATATATATATATAGATATATATATATATACTGATTTATCTTGCTAATTCTGGTTAGCTGAGATACAGCTTTGTGACCTGAAATTTGTATTTTCATCTTCCCTGCTGCTTAAGCACTAAGAATTATGGCCCAGATTATCATTGATCATGACACAGTTAGATGGACTTGATATTAAAGAAGATATCATAACTTCACCCTTAGGATTCTAAACAAAGAAATCCAGGGTGAGTTCCTGATATTTTTGTTGTGTCCAAGCCTAAATTTAAGAGAAAATATAAACTTTTCCCTAAATTCCATAGGGTTTCTATCCATCTCATAAATATCTACACTTTGTTTACTATTTTTGTTTTCTTGATTTATAGTTGTTGCTTCAGTCTTTTAAGGGTCTGAAGAGTCATCTAGTTGCCTCTACAAATGTAAGGTATTTTCTGCAGGGCTGACATTGAATAGTGTGCATGTGCTCTGCCATCTTCTTTTCAAAAAGGGTTTGTAGTGGTGCAGAACTCAAATTTCATAATTGTTTTAACTGATCTCTCCTGCTTTTGCAAGAGGGAGCAACCGAAACAATGGCTCAACAGTTGTACTAGAAGTTAGCCAGCTGCAACACACCTTAATAAATGAGAGGGGAAAAAGGCCTTGGAAGTGAGGAGAATCACCCTCTTGGTAATATTTTATCAGAATTGCTTTGTTTGAATGGATCCTCAAATTTATTCCTGTAGAGATTTTTCTATTATTACATTTGTACTTTATAGTGACTATCAAAGGAAAGGTGTAGTCCTCATTCTCACGATTATATGCAGGGTTATGCAGGGTTATCTGAAAAGCCTGAAATCCCCAACAAGAAGAGGATACTGGTCCTGAAAACAGAACATCAGAAAAAAAATCTGCCATGAAAGTGGACATTTCAGTGGGCGAGTTTTCCTCTTTTTTATTTAGTGATTGAACTTTTAAAAAGCTTTTCTGAGACATTTTAACACTTCTGCATTCATCCGTCTTTGACCAGTAATGCCAATAACCTCCTGGTGTCAGTATGGCTCTACTGCAATTCGACTCCCTTTGCAAAGCCCCAAATAGAGATTAAAAACTCCGTTTGAATATGACAGCTAAATACACTGGTTAGAGACTGAGATGTCAGTATGCTAGAGGAGCTACTTAGCAGTGTAAAGCAGATTATTTCCTTACACCCAGATCCTTTGCAGAAATTCTTGTTCTACCTACACTCTGTACTATTGCCACAGTTCTGCTTATGAGAGGGATACCTTAGTAGCATTGTCTGTACATTATAGCCAGTAGTAGGCATGTAATTATTCTAGAAAAATATGTTATTTGCCACTGTATTTATTTCACTTACTGTACAAAAATGACAATAGCAGTAAAACAAATGTTTGCACCCACCCCAAGCCAGCTACTACTGTTCATACACCTTCACCCCAGAGCTCATTACTCAAAAGCAGCAGCAGCTGAATCAAGTTGTCCTGAGGTACCGCTTTTCTTTCACTCAAACAGAAGCAACATCCATCAAATTATGAGTCTCGCTCATCAGTCACTTCCTAAACTGTGATCATTTATGCCCAAACATCAATCCACTAGCACAGAGAAGACAGGAGGGCATGGCAGATTTTGCTTACATGTGCAGAAGCTGACTTTAATTCTCCTACAATCTGCCACCTAACCAGGTTTCTATTTAACCTCCTAGCAAGGGAATGTGCAAGAGTGTTTTCTTCTGTTTTTCATCTTGTTCCCCCTCTCTAGGAAAATGATAGACAGAATTTATCTCTCTCTTTACAGGAAATTAGGAAGCAAATGAAAGAGAACTGGAGGGTTGTTCTTGCACATTAATTGGAAGGGGTGAGAAGGAATATTGCTACGTGAAAAAGGAGACAGAGTTAAGGGAAGTAGAGAGGAATACTGAATCCTGAAAAGAAATTATTCTAATAATTGAGAGAAAAAGTTCTCTTCCTTGAAACCCTAAACCTACCCTCAATCTGGAGCTCCCACAAACTTTCCCAGGCCTATTTTCCTGTTTACCCTCTTCCTCCGAAGTATCAGAATATCAAATTTACCAAAAATACTGAGACACATTAAATCAGTTCTGGGACAGCCAATTGGAATGGGAACATCTTGTGGTTATGTTTCATTGATATAAACTAATTTAAAGACAAAAATTATTTTTACAAGTGCTCTGCTGGTTTCAGCTGGGGTAGGATTAAATTCTCTGACATTCCATACAATAGATCATACTGTAAAGAACTTTAAGCTACTTTTAAGACAAGAGCATAGCATGTGAGACAAACTTCTGTGGTAAGGAGTCTACTACTTCTGGACATTAACAAGTCCCTCTTTCTCATACTGCAGCACTCCACCATGAATATGCCAATGTAAGTACTTTCTGAGGTGTTTCTACACTGCTCTCCATGAAACAACGGCTTAAAATCCTCTTTGCATAACTTCCAAATCCAGTTACCAAAATTCCATAGAAATAAAGTTTTAATTCATTGCTCCTGAATAGAAACTCCTAGGCTGAAGTGTCCTGTCTCATGGAGAGGAACAATAGGTAGCACAGGGAAAAATAAGATGTCTTTTGGCTTTAAAACAAGCTTAGGACCACTTAAAATAAAACAAGTGGATAACGTGTTTGTTCTCAGGAATATTATGTACTAACAAATCTTGTTCTAAGTTTAGTTGTACCTCAATATTTTTAACCATCATACTGTTCCTGTGGAACGATTTAAATTGATTCCTAAGCATGTTACAGAGAACAGTATGAAGAACAGTTCTGGGTTGGTTTCTTAGTTTTATTACCTAGAAAACAGATGACATTTTGGCATTTAACAAGCCAGCCAGGGACTTTTGCTGGTATAACCCCATGATGGCTTTACTACAGGGATCATGATATACTAAGAATGTCTGTAACAGAATACTGTTTCTGTTAGACTAATTTTCCAAAGAGACTTTAATAGTGGTTTGACAACACTTTTATACAGCAGAAGGTTGCTAGACTATCAGAAGATCCAGAGTCTGGAATTATTTTTTTCCCTTTCTTTGAAGTAAAATGATAGTAGATCATTCACTGAAGCATTAACATTGTCTTAGAAGCCACATAGAAATCTTGAATAAAACTATAGAATAATTGGTACTTCCAAGAGGAAGATGATGAAAGTTTCATGAAGGTACAGTCACAGCTGAGTATGTTCATTTGGACTTCAAAACAAGTCAAATGTGTTTGCTTATCTCAAGTAATCCTACATGATTATATGGAATTTTTATTCCTACATAACTCATAGTTGATCTGCTGTGATTTCTATCAAAACTGCTGAAGTTGATATTACATAAAACCTACCTTATATAGTAAAGTACATGCTCACAAGTGTAAGGAAACTGAAGGAAAACAGTGTATTGCCTATGGGTAAGTGACAAGTAGCTGGTTGGAAAGAAGTGATTTAAAGTGATTGAAATTGGTAAAAGTATCACTAAGAACAGTGGGAGAGACATAACTGAGGTTGGAAAGAATGTAGATCTCTCTTGTTTTTAAAGTGAAATTATAAAAACAGCTCTTCTGATATTTTTGTAATATGAATTACAGTTTCTGTCTCATATTCACTGTATACCTATGCTTGCAGTTCTGGAAGATTATCCATAATTCTAGGACTGCTTTTTTAGTTTGCCTAAAGTACCCCATTATTATTCAATACAAACAGAGATTCAAGCCTGATAAAAGTGAAACTTATTTTCATTTCCAACCTAAAAAAATTATGTAATCTAATGGCCTACCCACCATTCAGCTGGAACCTCCAAATTTCTATAATTATGGTTCATGCTGATTTTTTAAATGAGCAGTCTAAGAAAGCTGAGTCTCACTTGTACAACTTCTCTCTTCATCAGCCTTTAAAATCTTGTAAATGAAATGACAGAGATTGTCAGAGATTCTGGCAAAACCATCCAAGCAGCAGGGTCACCTTTAGAATGTTGTGTTGTCACCTCATCTTTGTCACCTCAATCTTTCCAAATGTAAAAATCTGACTTATGGTACCCTTTAAGTTCATCAGTTGAAATACCAGTCTTAGTAGATATAGTCTTTAGTACAGTCTCTCTCCAATCATCTCTTGCTCCTGGCTCTCAGAAAAGCCAATTTTCTTACATGGAGTCCATTGATAGGAATAAAAACTGCAGATGATGCCATCATGTCAAGCACGGCATAGCTCTCATATACCAGCTGTTCTTCAAATCTTTTCTTCTTTGACTAGAAAGGTTTATCGCCTGGTTCCTAATTCCAGCTTGATGGTAGTCATCCTTATTTGAGTGGAATAAGAGCCCAGGGAGCTGTATGCTCCAAGAGACTACAGAAGAATTAACAGTTTCAAACCAAAAATCAAGTCATGGGTGAAGAGAATTTAAAAGATGGACAACTGGAGTAGTTTGTTCTGATACTTCTTTAAATCTTACTTCCAGCATGCTAGTTTTAGTCTATTCAGTTCATGTTCTATGCTCCCCTGAGCTATTTGAAGCAGTTCAATCCATGGACTATACTAATATAGTAGTACATTAGTTTGAACAAGCTCTGCTTTTTGTCTTGAACTCTTGCTGGGTTGCATAGACAACTTCTCAGAAAACAGGCTAAGCTGGACTTCTACTGCATTGGATATTAGGAGCACAGATTCAAGCCATAAAGTTGAGGAGCCTCCATGTGAGCCTACAGACCTACCAGTCCTGCTTATAAGTACACTTGGGTCTGATGCAATTCCCAACAACTTCACCAGATTGGGGATGATTTATGAATCTTCAAAAATGCCATTGTTCTCTGAAGTATGTTTCAGAAAAGCCAGACATTTTTATTTTCAGGGATTTTGTTCAAAGTAAAAATCTTTCTAATAGTTTTTGAAAGGGGTATTTCCAGATTTCAAAGTCGAGGACTATGAAGATAATATCTAAGTGCATTTTTATTCTTCCTATGATGTTCATCTATTTTAAGCATCAAAGACATAATGTAGCTGAAGGAAAAGTACATGCTACAGTAAAAATATTGGCTCTCAAAATGTGAGCAGTAGATCTTCCCTCTCCTCTGTAGACAAGGTTGCTATAAATAAAACATCTTTTGCCACTGCAGCATTTCTTCCAGTGTAAAGAACATTCACATGAAATTTTTACTGCATCTTGGATAGTGCAAAGCTCTGGCACAGTGTTCCAAATGAGTAATTTCATTATAATTAATCCACGAGGGATGTGCTTGCTCCAGAACTGCTGGCCTTTTGATCTCAAAGAATATAACACCGTTGTACTATGGATGCCTCAAAGGCTACAGTGTTTAAATAATACAGTTTATGTCTACTGCCTCTTTAAAAATCTAAGGATTTGAAAGGTCAGGACTGCAAAGTATTGAAATAAAAATTACCTAAATAGTATCTAATAGTAAAGGGAATTCTATAATTGTGTGCTAAAAATACATACATATGGGAATATATGAACTGATGCCAGATTTTATTATTTAAATAAGACATATTAGATATTTTGTAAAAATATGCACCTCCTTTTTGCAACCATGAGGAAATACTTTATTTGAAGAAGCTACACAGAAAGCTGCTGTTATTGATTTGACGTTAATGTATTTGTCCTCTTATAAGCGTGGCTATTGAGTTCTTTAGAAATCTGGCCATAAAGCATATTACAGCAAATAGAATCATTGCTTCTAAGGCAGGTAGCTCTGAAGTTCAAGATTAGAAGAAGGAAAAATCTCTAGGCTGACTTTGCTGTTTTAAATTACTGAAATATTTCAGAAATCTAACTGGTTACAAAAAAAAAAAAATCTCCATGGCCTCTTGTGTTAGTGTTGGTGGGGTTGTTTTCATTGTACCTTGTTGGAGAAGAGATGAGGCAAGTAAAATCCAAAGTCAATACTTCTGATAAAATGAGAGATACTAAGTATCACAGTGCTTAAAAGTCTCCTATTCTCCAAGTTTTTCTAAAGTGTATGCACAGGTTTAGCTTTTGAATCTATTGTGTTCTTTAGGTGACATCTGAATTTCATTATTTTATTTATTTAATTTGGATGGTTGTTAATGAATATGATGAAGGGAACAAATGCTATTAGTCTGTAGCATACTGTACACTCTTAAACACTAATACACTATTAAACACTAATGCACTATTACTGATGATTTCTGATTTTGATGTATTGACATACTTCATCATGCTTTTTAAGATAAACTGCAGCAAACCAATACTACATAAGCAAACAGGAATATGAGAAGGTAATATCTCTAATTTTAAAAAAATGTATTCTATCCCTTTTATTGAGAGTCAGAAGTAACTATTATCAAATCTTTTGATTTTTTGAGAGGAAAATTGATTTTTTGGCCCCCACTTGGAAGAAAACACAGAAAATGTTTTACCTGGCAAGGGCAAAAGAACAGTGTCAAGAAGAGATTGTTTGCCTCCCCCTTTAGTGTTGAAACACTGGACAGTTTCTGAACTTTATTGGAAGAAACATCACTGAGGGGACACACTAAACATCTGTCATGAGACAGGAGGTATTTTGCCTCCCTGAGCTGAGGCATGGATTTCTCTGTAAACCATATGTGCCTTTTTCCATACTGCCTGTGTCTACTATCCCTTGATTGCTCTTGCCCATATGCTAAAGACATGCATCACACTCAGCATGGCAAAAACAATTAAATGTTTGGCATTGCCTTTGCCTCAGGTTTGGTACCTTGGTGCCAAGGGTTTGACTTGCACCCCACCTCTGCTCATCTATCTTCCAAGAGTGCTCTCAGCGGTTTAAAATTCAATCTATCTTGAATTATTTATGCTCAGTGCATCAGTGACTACTATATAATTCACCAGTCTAGTCAAACAATGTTGTTTTAGAGCAGTAGGGAAAGGAGGTCAGCCTTGCATACAACTCCATGTGCTCTGTACTCTCTGAAGCACAAGGGGAGCACACACCTTAGGACAGTACAACATGAACTGCTGTTTGTACCCAGAGAATAGGATGAGGTATCCTTGCTCCTCTCCCAAAATATTTGTTTAGCTGTACAGTGTTCAAAAAAGGCCAGTCGGATACAAAAAGTATTCGGCTGATGGTCTGTCATAACAACTCCTTTTCAGCAAAAAAGGGAACAAATACACTCACTTGAGAGACAGAGTACATGCAACAGGGCTGCAAATATCTCCCTTATGGCCTGCCCATTTGTCACTATGCTAAATTGCAGAAAGTGTCTCCAGTATTCAAAGAACAGCTTCAATTCCCAGCACATTAATCCTTGATGAAATTAGAAAAACCATTAAAGTTTACTGTGTAATTATCTAATTAAGCAGGCACCTTTCGAGAAAAAGGGCCTTTCAGGTAGCTCAAATACAAAAGTTTAATAAATACAAGCACTATCTGGTATCCAGCCTTTTTTTTCACCTCAGATGAGGATATTATTCTAGGAGATTTACAAGTCCTTCCAAAATGAGATTTATGATAGAAATGTGGACATAATTTTATCTGCTGCAATAGAAACTCCAGTTTTATAAAACTCAGTATCTACATCTTTAAGATTCATTTATTATAAAAGAACTCCTTGTAATACTGCTTCCAGTAAAAGAAACAGAATGTAAAATTCCTCCTAATGGGCTCAATCTGGTACAATAGTCTAAATAGTAAAGACATGGCCTGGGAGTGGAAAAGATCCAAATTTCACTAATGAGGTCTGTTGTCTGGTTATCATTTATTAGGGGTAACTACAAGGTTCAATAGGACAGCAAAAATCTAAGCACCCTGTTAGAAGTATATAACAATCCTTTCTTCACCTTGTTAAGACTATAGTAGACAGGCTACAGGTAATTTGCCTACATGCTTACCATATTCTAAAAAATTAATTTATTCCCTGATTTAAGACTTGAATTATGTAAGCCGTCCTAGTAGTTTACTTCAAAATGAGACATAGCTGACGTTTGCCTCCCAGAACAAAGTTGTTATTTTGTCAGTGCCAACTGTATTCACTGGCTTAGAAAACAAAAGGCATTACTGGGTCATGAGGTCTCAGAAACAAGAATGTGGGGCAGCTCGTGATCTCAGCACAAACCTGAAGAAACATGGGTCTGGACACACCAATGTGAGTAGCTTGCTGTTAGTAACAAGGACCCTAATTCACAGGTTCTTCAGCAAACCTTACTCGTCCTCCTTCCTGCTCCTCTCTCAGGTGTTGCTGAGCATCTCCCCCCTTGTACTCAATCCTTCCATTCAGTGCTTCAGGGCACATGGCTTGCCAGCGGATTTCTGATCTCTCCATTACCATGGTGACTGATGAGGACAATCTTGATGCTTCCTTCCACTTTTGACTCCCTCCTAAGATCTTACCTACCCTGTCAATGACCAGCCTCTAATCTACAATTACTCTTTCTTTCCTGTCTGCATTTTGAAAGTTTACCTGCAGAAATTGTGACATCAGGATGATTCCTCTAAAAAAATTTGCTCTCTTTGTCCTTATGCTACCCTCTCAGCTAAAGAACTTGATCACTCCCATTTACACTGAATCTGCAGTTTCAGCAGAAGACATATTCTCCCACCTAAACCATCTTCCAGTAATGGTACTTTTGCCTCTGTGACAAATCTCTTAAATTTCTGTCAAAAGAAATATAATCAAATGAATGTAAAGTTCTTTCATCATTATGCTTTCTTTCTCCCAGAAGAATATTTTTATTAATTTTTTTTATTTATTATTTTATCTTTTGCTTCTCATTCTATCTCTTCCAAGTTTCTTTATGCTCACAGACTGTTTCTTACGTACATCACTATTGTGCTTTGTTCTAATTCTAAGCAGAAATATAAAAACTACAAACCATGTGGGCAATAAAGGATCATCTCCTAACATCTTTAGTCTTTCATCCATGTATTCCAAACCCAAAAGAATGCAACATCTCAAGTTATGACAGAAAATAAGCCTTATATGATATAACCACCATCCACATACATTCTTCTGCCAAGGACAGTATCTGATGTGAAAGCTCCTAAGGGAGTAACAGAGTTGGATAAGATGGGACATTTATTTATTTATATGGGTTTGAAGGATCAGTAACTTAAATGACAGATCCATTTTACCCACTCCTGTATGTGATGTGTATCCTTTAGAGACACTTCTGTTCCTTATCAGGTGAACTTCTCCAGCTTAGCAGTTTTATTGCTTTGACACTTATTTCCATATTTCAATTCCATAATCACAGGATATAAGTTACCCATTCTTTAGATAAAACCTCTAGTTAACCCAATGCAAAGTGATGTGAATGTGTAGTTAATAGCACATGCAGAGAAATCATATTATTGCAACCTGAAATAATGTAACATTTGAATAAACAGAACAAATAAACTCACGGCTTTCAGCTGGAAAATGAAAATACATACTTGAATAAAGTCCCATGTCTGTCCTTTTAATCTGAGTGTATCATCTTTTTAGAAATCATGGGTGACACCTTTAAGAGATTTAACTCTAGTGATTTCATTTCTAGATTGACTATAATAAATCAAATAAGGTCAAGAGTGATCCAGCTCCTCAAGCTGGTTATTTCAATATTAATGTCATCAGCAGAGATAATTAATTTAAACAAAATATTTTGACTTAACTAAGCAGAGCTATGAAAATTATTTTCATACCATCTCTTGGGCTGTCAGTCTCTAATTTAAGAGCAGAGGTAGGGAAGACAAAATTATTTGTTTTAAAGCTGCAGTTTGTATTGCATTTTAAAGGTAGTAGGAAAGAGACATCTCTTCATTGAGCAAAAGCAATATTTAAACTTACTCACTTTGTAGGAAGGTGCTCTAAGGCAAGAGAAGTCAAATCTGTATACTCCAAGATTCATTTCTGTGTTTTCTTCTTGTCTTAATAATGTTTTCTCTTTCTGAATGTATGTTTTGGCACTAGAAAAAAAGTTTTTTTGAACAAGCATTAGCAGCATACCCTGGATGTAGCAAGTGAAGTCAGAAGGAAGGACTAGAGACAAATGAATCAACACTGCTTTAAAGAAAAGCTTACCTTCATAATATTAAAATATTTCATTAATTTATTCAGTTTTCATCATACATTTCACACTGAAAATTACTTTTATCCAGACTAAACCAGACTAGTTTAATATTTTCAAGACATTTCCTTTATTTTTATGAAACTATGCTATATTATGAATGAACTGCCTAATGTTTTAATAAATGCGACACAAGAAATGTCAAATTGCTTTTAATTTAATGCAATACAACACTGAAAACTCATTGATATGGTTTATATAGATAATAAGGCCCACAACCCTGCTTAGATTTCTGAAGAACTTCTTTCCCAGCACAATGTATTTCCAGTCTGCAACAGACATATTTCTTTATTAAACTAACCTCTCCCCTTCTCATCTTTTCCACATCAGTTCCACTTATCCATGTTTTCTCATGTGCTTGACACTTAAGGCAGTTACACTATCAGTGTCCTCTTCTAATACTTTTAACACAGTGACTTGGCATTTGTTCAGCTAAATGAATGGCAAATTTCAGCCAAAATCTTTGATGTCAGGTCCAGACATGCAAGCTAGTTGGATCCAAATAATGGATCCCAAGAGAATTGACAGCACAAATATTTACATGGCATATATTTCAAAGGAGTAAGAAAAAGTCATATTATCTTCATTGAGGAAAAGTAAAATTTAAACTCACTTACTTGCATTAAGTTTTTGCAGTTCACCAGAAGCTGAGGCTCTGTCTTCCATGCAATTATACTAATTTCCTCATCTGATTTATAAAGAAAGTATATTAAAATCACAGATAATGGAAGACTTTATGTTAGTGGGTTTAAGATGAACTATTTTACAAAAGAGAGACCACAAACATTGATAAAAGTCATCACAGAGTTTGAGGAATTTGAAAAATTATTAATTGAAAAATTGATGAGAGAAATAGTTGTGTGAACAATCATGGAATTTTTTTGTTCATTTTGGTGAGATTTGCTAACAATGAAGCAAAAAAGCAGATTCTTAAATAGAATTTAGGCCACCATTTAAAAATTCCTGTTTATGGCTATCACTGAATACTACTGAAATCACAGTCATGATTTCCAACTGGGTTGAACTCTTTTTCAAATAGTTAAATAGTAGAAGTCTATTCCATGTTTACAGAGATATATAAAAAATGCAAACTATTCTTGAATATACTGTTCTCCTAGAGATAGCCCAATTATAAGAATGTAGACACCACCTCTTCCATAAGTTCAGAACTAGAAAGAGAAAATATCTGCCAATTTAGAAGAGTTCTTCAGTGCAGTGCCTCTAGATATCTCTTTGGAAGAGGGATCTAAAATCCTTCCATTCACGAGACACAGACTGCTCCCATATCAGACCACCTGTTTCAACAAATTCAGGGCATTACTGACTGAGACAACTCTGATTAGCTGCACCATTCCACTCTGGTTGCATTACTAACCTTGCCACTGAGGGGATCAGGTTATGTACTACCAGTTAGCAAATGCTTAATACACAAAATCTTTTGGGCATGAAGAAGATTTGTTGGGGTATACGAGCTCCATCATTAAACCTGTGTATTTGTTCTTCTTTTCAGTAGGACACACGTGACTGTTCTAAGCACAAGCACAACTGTTCCATCAGGGTAATTGCATAGCCAGGCAATACCACCAATCACTGATCACCGATCAATACCACTGCTTAAGCATGGGATGGAGACCAGGTTACCCTAAAATGCAGGCAACCGGCTCTCGTATTGCAAATCATCCTGTCTCTGTTGACTGCTGAATTCTGGTATTTCTGTAAAATGTACATACCCATCTTACTTTCTGACTTGTGCTTTGCAATTCAAAAACTGGCCAAGGGAAAAATCAATGCCAGCATATTAGCAGTTGAATCTGAAATTACTTAGGAACTGTCACGGAAAAAAAAATTATCTTCTTAGGCAACTGCTAGCCATTGAAAAACATCACAGGCACAATGTTCTTCCTTTCATTTAAGCACTGCAGCTACATTATGGGACATCTTTTGATTCTCAAAATGTCAGCAATACGTTTGGACCCATATTCACTTTCAATCAATAGAAATAAAAGATAGGAATTTGCTGCAGCAATATTTTGTTTGCTGATCTTAGAAATATTCACAAACAATGAATGTTGTTTCAGCTGCCAATATACTGTTTTTCCCAGAAGAAAAGAAACGTCTTGGAACAGTTAATATAAATTACAAAAAAATTTAAATGAGAAAAAATCTATAGGCAGACTTAATATATGAGTTTTCTCAATGGTTTCTGCTCCCAAGAAGTACATTAAATAAAGAAGAATTTCTCAGCGGATTGTGCAGGAGACTTCAGCCTTTTAAATTAGGCAAAATGCATAATTCAATACTGGTATATTACAAATACATGTATTTGCACAGCATATATTGTGCATAATATGTAACCTACCCATGTAACCCCAATTCAGGTTTATTTATGTCCATTGACACTTATTATGGAAGCAATGAAGAAAATATCAATGTACTTATCTAATTGCTGTTTCTGAAATTGAGAATTATGAAGGAGATGAAAATTAATCCCTTGATTGGTAGAAATAACACAAAGAGGCAGAATTTCAAAGGTGCATCTCTGGACACTGTGAATGCCGAGAGAGGTGCAAACATTAAGATACCACAAGGTTAATAGAAGAGGCAGGTTACTACACAGTATGACTGAGAAAAAAATCCTAATTTACTTGCATGATACTTATTGATGGAGGAGTTTATCTTCACTGTCACTTGTTATAAAGAGCGTCTGGTGTTCAGGTTTATCAGTAATCCTGTGATAGATTTTACAAGGACAGATTTTCATACTCACTGAATATAATACAGTTACCAGAGGCATTTTGTGCTCATTAGTACTATTTTTTTTTTCAATTTTTTGGGTGTGATGATGACCACTGCAGTTGGAAGTCCCTTCCCCCAAGTGCCAATAACCACAGATGAATCTTCCAAATCACAGCACATTGTTATCCCCACAGTTACCTTACCCACCTATCTTCAGAGGGGCTTCATTTTGTGTCTGTGAAACCACAGAGCTATTTTTTGAGAATAAAGGGGTGTGCAGTAATCCACATGAAAAGAAAATGCATGCTTGGTTTGTACCCATAATTATACATATATAGTATGACAAAATCTAGTAATTCAAATATTGTAACTATTTCAAAAATTCTTGTGACCACATGTAGAAAGTAGTGTAGAGTCATCCTGTCCCTTCCCATCTTAAGCACAATTTTCACTTGAAGCAATCAAAGCAAAGCTTTAAAAAAACCCAGAAAATGCTCTTATAACTAATTTTCTCACAATACCACTTACATATACTATGAGTCCTTGATAAATAGGAATAAATAATATGTAAAAAGGCAGGCACTTATCTTTTACCTAATTTTTAGAGAAATCTATTATTCTCCAATAAAATTAAAATAACAATGAATGCTTCTCTCCCTGAATTCTTCCTATGACCTCTGCCAAATATAGAGAAAATGCTGGGTGATGGTCATCACTCTGGCACTGGCAATATTCTTCCAGTAAGAAGAACAGCAAAGTATTTTCAAACCCTATTAAAACTCTGCAGTACATATTTTGCTGCAGACCACGGCTACACATGATTAATCTTTCATGAATAAATCACAAGATGTATCAGTTAAAAGACACCATGGATGTGGAAACTCATTACAGGTTTGCAGCGAAATACAACTCAGGTTTGTAAACTGGAGAAGCAGTTTGTCACTCCACCCACATTGCTCACAATGGTGATGCTGTCAAAGGGCAAAAAGCCAGTGAATACTGAGGGAAAAAAAACTGATCTGGAGGTGGAGGTATTACTCCTTTTAGTATAAACTGTGAAACAATAAGGCTCTTTAATGTAAGCATGTTTGTTCAAACTAGGAATACAACAGCATGGGTCAGTGAAACAATGCTTCAAACTGACCACAGAGATGAGAATGGATGGAAGGCAGGAGACACAGAGTCAGGGTCATGCATGGATCTTCAAAAGTATGTAGCATTTGTGCCAAAGCATTTTAAGTAATCCCTTCTCCCTGTTCACATTCATCCTGCTACAACCATCATGTTTGCCTTCAAGCTCTTTTCAGTTTAGCACTGCATATCACATTTACTTCAAGCAGTGCTGCAAATTGTTATATTTATTATGATGCTTTGAATTAATGCTTTCACCTCCACATCATGCTAAGCAACCCTTCACAATTGAGAACTAGTAATTAATAGAGACACAAAGAGAACACTTTGGTAACACAGCTTTTCTGAGTTGTCCCAGAAAGACAGATGTGCAGTAAACCAATTTAACTTTGAAATAAATTGATCAAGTAGATTTTAGGGGAATTCATACAAGCAAAAAAAAAGTAAATCTCAGTGAGATATTAATAGAAATTTCTACACCTAAAATAAGGTGTAAATAGATGCAGAAAGATAAATTTCGTTCTCTATTGAATTATTTCTATGACATATTCCTGGAAGTCCATGAACCCTTCCATAGCATTTTCAGTCTTTATTCAGTTCTATACAGGATGGCAAAAACAGAGGAAGTCTTCTGATACGTTCTATAGGACTTGTAAAGGAGAGAAAAATATAAACCTCATGAGATGTAGGGGCTTATGGACTGTATAAATAGTGTTGCGACTGCATTATTTTCAGGATGTCAACCAAGTCTATTGCCTCTCCCAGTTTAATCCTTTCCCAGCTGAAATCACTATGGAACCCACCATGCAACACATGAAAAAAAAAATTTCTTACTGAAAATGTGATAATGTATCAACAAAATAATACCTAAATAAATCTAGACCAAAGCAAACAAACAAAACATGCCTCCTTACCCTGAAAAACATACAATAGTGGTTAGGAAGTTGTAACTAAGGGTGTGAGCTATTGGGCAGAAAAAATGTATTCTGGAGATGAAAAAGCTCTAGTGAGACCTTATAGCAGCCTTACAGTACTTGAAGGGAACTTACCAAAGAGCTGGAGGGGGACGATTGACAAGAGTATGCAGGGATAGGATAAAGGAAATGGCTTTAAACTGAAAGAGGGTAGATGTAGATTAGATATTAGGAAGAAATTCTCTGCTGTGAGGGTGGTGAGGCACTGAAATAGACACTAACCAGAGAAGCTGTGGATGCCTCATCCCTGGAAGTGTTCAAAGGCAAGTGGGATGGGCCTTTGAGCAACCTGGTCTAGTGGAAGGTGTCTCTGCCCTTGGTGGGTGGCTTTGAACACGATGGTCTTTAAGGTCCCTTCCAACCCAAACCATTCTATGATTCTACAGCCACTTAAAAAGTTGAATACACTCATTGATCCCACTGAAAACTAAGCCTTGTTTTTCCTAATGAAGTGCTGCTGTTCAACCCTACTACACACAATGTCTTGAATGAGTGCATGGAGAGCAGCCACATCACGCATCTAAGACAGCCTGCTAAGTAAGGGTTGTTCTGTTTTCACTTATAGTGAAATCACATGTTAAACTAGAGAAAAGCATCTTGTAGTCTGATACAGTCTCCTTTACTCTCATGAAATAGAAAGAGGTTAGTTCTACCGCTGCTGAAAATTGGTGATGTTGCACTAAAATCATGCAATTCTTCTATTTATTTTTTGTCTGTGCCTTTTCATTAGGCTGTCTCAGAGCACTTTAGGAGTCAAACCTGTAAATGTCTCTCATTCTAAAATAAACACCACTCACCATGACACCAATGACATTTTGTGAGGCTCTAGGAGGGAGTAAAGTAACACTGCCACAGACTTCCTTCTTCCTCTCTAAATGTCATTACTCTGTTTGATACACTAATATAAATCACTTATCCATTTGGACAGCACAGCAGGTCACTCTAGAAAGGATTTCAAAAAATGAAATATGTTTCACACACATAAACACAAAATACAAAGCAATGCCAAGTGGTTCCTAATACTTTACTTACTCAGCACTCCATTTGCCAGGTTTATTGTTCATGTACATAATAAACCTGATTGCATGCTGCAGTAGCCTTGTTTATTGGTTCAAACACTTGAACTCATTCCACATTCATTTTGGTGTTCCTCGGCTTTTTTGTCCACACGTTGTACAAAATCCAAACAGTCAAAACAATATTGTGTGCATACTCAGTGGAGTACATATGAGGAATATGCTGAGGTTATTTCCCTGTACCTGGTTAAGGGCAGAACAAAAAGATCTTGAAGAATATTAAACATGACTTCCAGTAGTTTTCTGTGAGTTTTATGAGTTCTGTTCAATCTTTTTTCAGGTAAATCAGAAATACAAAAGCATTTACAGATACACGTATGGCTCAAAATGGTATTGACCATTCAGATACAGGTCAATTGTATCAATCTCTTTAGTCAGACAAACTGTCACAATCCAGAAATATCAGACAACAAACCAAAACAATTTGCATCATTAACATTCAATGGAGACATTAAAAAAACCCAAACAAACCAACAAGAAACAAAACCCAACCCCCAAAATACTTCAAAAGAAAAGGCATGTGATGTATTATTCACCAGCCTATGTGGCTGCCTATTTTATCCACTTTGTTTTTAAAATCCATAATTTTTATTCACTAGGCAGTATAATGAGAAAGAAGAAAATATAGGGAAACATTTTCAATAAGTTTTAGAGGAAAAGCAAATGGTCAGAGAGTCATCTGAATAAATAACAAAACTAGATACTTCATCCCCTCTTCTCTGAGCAAAAAGTATGATAGATTTTCCAATCTCTTGTTGCATTCAGCAAGCTTTTGTTTTAAATTAGCAAATCAAAGGACTTCTCCTTTCTTCATGGAAGAAGTGTTCTAAAACATCTACAAAAGACTAGCCTTGGCATCCTACTTAGTCACCTCGAAAGTACACATTTCATGACTGCTACAAAACACTTGAAGGCTAAGCAGCTAGTGTGACATTATTGCTTAAGACATCATCTGTAACAATCTCCTACATATCTGTCTTTTTTTGGTTCTGTTTTTATATTCATTCTAGGCTTGCACAGAAAGCAAACTTTTAGGATCCCATTTCCTACTGAATGTATTAAGTTGTGTTTTGGAGACCAAGACCTGCCTTTTGCTGCAGTCACAATTAAGTTCTATGAACACTGTCACTTCTGTTTTTTGTTAGGGGGAAAAAAGGCAAATGTACAAATCAGTTGGCATTATTTTTTTCTTTAAATTTCTTTGAAGCTAGGAAAAGTTTAAAGCAATATCAAAAACACATCATCTGACAAAGTGAATATAGTTGTGAAGTATTAGTAAATGAAACCAAAGGTACATGTCATTAATTTCATAATTAATGTGCATGTAATTAATTTCATCTTATAGTTGGGTGAGTGCAACCAGAAAGGGCATAAGAATTGCCTTCTAAGAATTATGAAGCTGGCAGCTGCCACATGATCATAAGGAAGGTGGCAATTCCATAAGCAAATGTATGGTCTCCGCCTGCGTCATTGTCCCAGACATTCTCTCTCCTCCTGTCTTTTCTGGTACTTTCAGCACACTTAAATATATTATTTGCCATATTTAAGTTCTGGGCATCTCCTCACATTACATGAGAAAATGAAATAGCTGCAATTGAGTTGCTTCCAGAATGAGGATCTGTATAGATTTACTAGGACTGCCCTACACTTAAATTCATTTCCCATGATGAGAGGCAGAATTAATACTTTTATTAGTGAAGCACATGCTACAGTGCCAATGTCATCATACTGCTTTTGGCACACAGTATCTCTGTGTGAAGTGGCACTGTGTAAGCTCTTAGACATCACTAAGGATCTGTTTATGGCTGCTTGTTACTTGAGGTAAGATTATGGTTTATTAAAAAACACTGTTTACAGTAGACTGCAACATTGAGACATCAAAGAAGTACTATGGAGAGAAGAAAAAGAGTGCAAGATGCCCTCCCCCCTCCAAAAAACAAGTAGAAAAAGTAATTCTGATGAAATAACAATAACAATAGCACACTTAACACATTTTACACGATAGTTTTCTGCTTTCAGCATTTCAACTTAAAAGATACTGTAGTATCTATCTGTGAAGCAAATTTTTTAGGCACTATAGTTACAAAACACTTAATATCTTCACATATTTTTAATCAATCAGTATAAATACTTTCGTTACATTCTGAATTAGTAAACTCTTTGGAACATTTGCAGTAATGTAAATCCTTAATGTCTTATTTAATTGTCTAACTGATCAGTATATTTACATTATAATTGCATAAAATCATCTTGCCTAGTATTTATGGCCAAGAATTTATGACCATCGCAACCATAATTTCCATATCTGTCAAGTCTGTGCCTTATTGTTTTTAAAGTAAATTTACAAGCTTAAACCCTTAGCAACATCAACTTTAGACATCTAAATTTTCCCTTTTCCAGTACTAGAGTGCTTTTAGATTCTTGATGCGTTTGTTTTTTCCTAATAATGATTTTGCATAATTTATATTTCATTTTTGTCCTGTTCACTACAAGACAGAATATTTCATTTACATGATTTCAGATAACTCACTTTCTATGTTGAAGATGACATTTTCCAAGGATACTAATCATACGTAATTTTAATGGCTTTGCTAATTTTTTGCTGTAGAGAAATTACTGTCTTCTCCTCTAACCAACTTGAAGAATTGTCACCTGGGAAACAGATCAGCTGTGCTATTGTAATACTTGTTACTTTGTAACTAATGCAGGAAAAAAAAGGGGAAAAGGGCTTCTCTTGTATTTATTTAGTAAATATTAAAGTTTAGATAAAATACAGCAACCGCCAGGAGCACAGATTACTTTCTGTATTGTGTATAATGATAGGAATACAGCTTTCCTTTAACTAATGAAAAAAATCATAGAATTCAGAAAGCCATTTACCCCACATTACCTGTTTTGCAAGGTTTTCATTTCTCTTACCATGCAGTGCATCTGAAGATGCTGGCCGATGGAGAAAAGTAATGGGTAGACAAGAACCATTAGTTATATATATCTGTTGAAAATTCTGTCTTGCTGAGAAGAGTTACACATCTATCAACTCTTTAAGAAAAAAAAGTTGTGACTTCTGCCTTTTGCAATCTCTTTCCAATCTTTCTTTCTCACCCAGTCACACTGTACTTGCTTCCTACGGAAGCACTGGCTGCAGCAATCTTCCTTACAAGCACTTTACCAGAACTTTCCAGAAATCCTTGACATTGCTATCTTTTGCATAAAGACAAGAGAGTGTTAAATTGTTCAGCTGTAACTTCTTCCATCTCCTAAATGTCAGTTCTTGTTTTCATGACAAGAGGGATGTTGACATTTCCTTTGGTACACCAGTATTGACTCTTTTTGTTGAATGACTATTCCAACACTTTTATTACTGAGGTGAAACATTAAAAAGTTGCTATAAGCTTTTTCTTTTATGCTATGAGAAGGAAAAGACCTAAAATTGTGCTGTGGGCTTCTTGCACTGTATTCTCTCCTGCTAATCCTTCTCCAATTTCTAAGAGATAAAGTGGGATAAAATTTTCAATGTGCAAGGATATAAATGGAGATTTACACAACAGTATTAAAGCCAAGAATGTGAGAGCAAGGTCAGGTCAGCATGTGGAGATAGATGTGGCATTAAACAGGTGTTGAGAGATATGTAAATTCTCAGCAATGGCTACACACATGGTTTCTCCTGAATTCACAGCTGGGTGGCCATTTGCTAAATGCAATCTCCAGCTTGCACCAGAGATGGTACCACAATTCAAAGCCAGGAAGTCACCCATCAAGCCTTAAGAGGGCATATTAAACAGAGAAAATTCACTTTCTGTTTGTCACAGCATGACAGCATCTGTTGTGGAGATTTTTAGAGTATGGACTGATACTCTGATGAGAAATTGGCAGTAAAATGTTTAGTATCTCTTTGAAAATTGATGGGATGACTGAGGCTAACCTGGTGGATACCACACTCTAACTGCTGAAACAGTAAACCTGCTCAATTCAAATGGTCACTGTTGACTTATGTCTTCCCTTCAGACCCTCAGATTTCCTTTCAGTGGCCTGGAATCCCAGAGTTGGTACTGGTTTGAAATTTGCATTGCATAAACAGAATACAGAAGCTCAAACACTCATCCTCCGTTACGCCTCCAAAACGTCAATATCTGCAATGATTGAGTAGAGTGTGAAGCTCTGGCATAGCTGCATCTTTTTATGTGGGTTAAATTCCATAATTAGAAGTGCAACTAGCTACTATCTGAAAATCACCAAGGAGTACAGATCTCTAGATGAAAACTGAGCCTATACAGATCAACATTCCATAAGAAACTGCATTAATTTAAGATAATTTCTATTTGAATTAAGTTTAAATGTTTAGTAACCTTACTTTACAGTGTCATTATTTTCTCTTGCTTCTGGTTCAAAGTAAATCTAGCCAGACACTAATAGCTGGATTCTATTATTTTATCACCAATAATAATAAGATATTGTTTTCTCTGTAGTTCATTAATTGCCAAAATGAAAACAATGTTCATTTAGCTTACAGAAGATAACTGTCTTTGCGAACCACAAGTCAACTAGAATATGATAGCCACATGTTCAAAACACTCCCTTCCACTTCGGAGTCATTTCATAAACTGGCACATTTTGGGCCTCCAGTCATCTTTTTGGAATACACCTGTGGAAATAATGTCCAAAATGTTAAACATCTTAGGTTTAAGCTGCCAAAGATGGGTCTGCACTGAAGTTATGATAGCCAAGGAAACCATTTTCAACCAAATATTTAGGAGCAAAAATGTGTAATTGTATGTTAATTATAAGAACTATAAACAAAGATTCATTCCAACTCCATTAAATTCAGCTTGAAGTGGAATGATCATCAGAGATGGCAGCCTAAAAACATTCCTGGATCAATTCATCTATGCATCCTGAAGGAGCTCTGTATCAAGTACTAAATGAGCACTCTTTTCAATGTGCCTTTTAGAGAAATATCCTTTTTGTCCTGGCTTAAATTTTCTACCAGGGAGTCTTTACTGACTATATGTAAGTCTTAAGCTTGTCTTTCTATTACATGTATAGATGTATATATATATAGCAAAAATTGATTGAAATATGTAATTTTTTTCTGACAGATCTCACTAAATGAAGGACATAAAGAATTTCCTCTAAATTATTTTATTTAGCAAATTGGAAAAACATGGTTGTAAATTTAGAAACTTTTTTTAAGAACTAGAATTTGATGAAACTAAGGAAACTTATTGTTCAACCACATTATTAATTCAATTAACTATGTTTGTGTGTGTACAGATACTCTAGATGTCATCAGTCATGCACAGAACATAGAATGTTAAAGAGGACAGCCAAGTATATCTGTAGCAGACTACTGCAGCAACTCAGTACCTACCACAAGTTAAATTATTAGTGCTGAATCTATCTTAAGTTAATTATTACTTTAATGTTGCTATGAGATGCATATTTTGTCATTCTAGTCTTTACAAACATATTGTAGTATTTTATATTTCAGTATCTGATATTTAAAAACATTAGTCATATGTTAGTGTTGTCTCCAAACTGTTTTCAGTGTCTGCTACACTAGTGATGAGTGTAAAAATCAAGACAAAACAAAAACCCCATAGCTACATGTTAAAATAATGTGAAGATAATTATTTTATTAATAAATAAAAAAGTTAACAAATCCTAACTTCAAGAGGCTGAAAGCATTATATAAAATTTCTAGAAGGTTTTCATGTACAAATTAAGTAGAGCCGGCAATATAAAGGCAAGGATTGTTTCCTCCTTATTTAAGTAATTATAATTTATTTCATTTTGCCCCTTCTATTTTATACTCATTATGAATCCAGTGCTAACTACTGATTTTTGCTTTTTAAACCAACACATTTTGGAACTATGAAGATTTACAGCCGAGAATAATTGCACAGATTTATCAACAAAACAGAGTTATTGAAATGCAATACAGCAGACTGTACCGCCTCACAGAAAGAGACTAAGCAAAAGGAACTCCGTTGAATCTTGCTTTAACAAAGCCCTCAGGTATATATTTTATCTTAATTCTGTTCTCAGCTCCCACTAACTTCCACAAGATGAACATGCACTTGACTGCTCTGCTGCACAATTACAGGATTCAGGTTCTTGAAATAAAGCATGTGTTTGCAGGCCAGATACAAGATAAGTTACGGTTACCTTAGGATGTCTGACTGCAAATTATGGGAGTTCAGAAGAAACTCAGTGAGCTGTGCAGTTGATGGCAAGGCAGAAAATGGTAACTTGGCCAAGTTTTACAGTGTAAATTGTTCCAACTCATGAGTCCAAGCAATTAAAATACCCGTGTGCTTCTTTGCTTGGACTGAAATTCCCTAGGTAGCTGCAACTGTTCCTGCACATGCTGCACAAACTGCCAATGCCTGAACAGGTTGATAGCAGTCTTGCTTAAGCCTCATTGAATCCAGAAGCTAGGGAAAACTGTGCTGAAATCTTCCAGAAGTCTCAATCAGAAATCATTTAAAGGTTTCCAATTATACTTCACACAATGTCAAGGGGTTTCTTTCTGAGGTTAAAATGCTGTTCGCACTGATGTAAAAGGCTTTTTATCTGCTTCTTTAAAGGAATTAATGGCAAAAACTGAATCAGAGAGGCTTCTCTGTAACTTCATGAAGCCTTTCAGACCTCTTGAGGATGAGTCTTTGGCATCTGATGAGACAGGCTCAGCAGTATTGGAGGAACGCTTGCATATAGTCGAGAGCAAAACCATAGGTGTCTGAAAGCATGTGCAGAATCTTGGGAGCTAAGTGGCAGCTCAGGGTGGTTCTAAAGACTTTTAATTTTTTTAGATAAGTGACATTACAAGAATAAATAGTGTCATATCAATTCTGCACACGTAAATGTGAATAGCTGTGTTTCCTTATCTTTCATAGATATTAGATGATTCTCAGACACTTTGAAGAAAAAAATAAGAGCTACTATCAATTTCTATTCTCATCAAGTGAATTTTACATCAATATAACAAATTAGAAGAAATGTAGACAAGGCCATTGATACTAACATCTATTGGGAAACTTATATCTTTATTATTTACTGATGCTTAGAATAATAAGATCAATAAACAGAATCTGGACTTCAATATCCAGGCATGTATCCATATAGGCAAAATACAACTTATGGGCAGTTGCATTGTCTTTTCACTACATTGCTTAGCAGAATTCTTCTGTGTTTTTTAAGAATTGGAGACATTAAGAAAAATACTATCACATTAAAATTTCTTATAAAAAGTCTGATTAAGTATGTAAATAAACAGTCAAGATCAGGACAATAACTGTATTTGTCATAACTTTTCTACAAAGTTTGCATGTATATGCTACTGTGATTCTACATGTTTCCTTCCTTCTTACTTCATCTAACAAGCCCTCCTCTAAAATTTCTCTGTTGCCGTGTTGTGTCATACTGATTTCTGATACAGCTAGCAAAATTTCAAAGTCTACTTATAACTATATAGCCACTAGTACTTCCTTGAAATTTGTCCATATGACTAAAGAAAAACTTTAATTTATTTTTGTGTTTTAACCTGTGCATAGAATTGAATTAATCAGATATGCTTATGGTAAGACTTAGATCCATTTTTAAACTTATGGTCTCTTAATAGATGTATGTAAGGGCAGCTGGTAAAGTATAATCAAAATATTTTCAAGTATTCTCTGAAGAAAAGTTACAACATCTTGCATACCATATTTCCAAAAAGTGTATATCCTACAATTAAGAGTTATGAGGGAAAATTTAGCCATTTAATCCAAGAAATTTCTGTCAAGCTATCTTTCTCATATATAATGGCCTTGCACGCAATTAATCTTTCCCACACAATTTTTCATTTTTTTTCCTTTCAATTTTTATTCCTCACTAGATATAATTACATTATCCCCAGGAAAAAGTAAGCTTTCAAATTAAAAACATGCACAGAATGAAAACATAACCCACAACAAATGTTCTGCTAGAGTTCAGAAACCCTAAAAAATCTAATAAAACTCAGTGGTTCCTTGTTCTTGGTCAGCCATGGATAGCTCCTGTAATCTACTCAGTCTGCTGGTTACTTTGCTCATTATAGCCTACTTTCCATGTCCTTGGTCTCTAGTTCATTCAGTCATATTTGCATTTTGGCACAGCTTCACAGAGGAACTTAGGAGTTGTGGTTAAGTGTGTCTATGTTATTTTTTGCTCTTGGAAGCACATCATTTGTCTTTCAGCTACCCTGAATAGCCTTAGGTAAAAGACACCTCAGAACAGGATGCAAACCAATCACCCTGCTGAGGGAGTCAGCAGTAAGCTCTGCAGATGGGCTGACACCTTCCTGCATTCTTAAGTCTTTTTGTGCAGTCACCCTGGCACACCCATCCAGCCTAGTAGGGAGTGATTTGTGAAAATCAGGAGATTCTATGTTGTAACAGGTAAACAAATAAGCCTGTGGATTTTCAAGTAGGTTTCATATGTTCTAATTACAAAAAGGACCATATCCACTGCATGCCTCTTGTAGGTATGAACATACCACCAAACTATGCCTTCTCTCCTTCTCCTAGCAAATAAATGGACAAATATCTCATCTATTAATTTCAGAAGTGTAGAGGTCAAGTGTTTCCTTATTCTTCCAATTTCCTAAGCAAGTTCTAAGCTCATTATGTCTGTAGCTAATGTGTGATATGACAGTGATGGCATTCTCTCTCCTTTGGAAGCAGTCATCTAGCACTGTAAACTGATCTTGTTCCAGATTGAAAACTCTGCAGTGTTCCAGTACTGAAAGCTGTGATAACTCTTGGATGCGTATAGGGACATAAATGAAATTGGTGGCGAAAGAGGAGAACTTTAGTACAATTGCAAAATAGAAACTTGCATCTCTCCTGCCTATCATAACACCCAGAGTGGAAATTTGTAGTGTGTGGAATGATGGAGGGGAAAGTTGTGTCAACTGGAATGTTTACCCTACATCAGTGGATGCTTTCTGGGTTTCTAATAGAGTCATAAGTCCCTAATAGTTTCTAGAAATGTCCACACATTTTTATTTTTGTTAGATAATTAAAACCAGCTGCACACTTAATATTTTCATTTAGACTGCAGTGTAATCTTTAGCCAAATGCATCATTGGTGTAGTTTCACTCACTTCATTTAATTACACCAAGCCTGAAGCTGGCTTTTTATAATTGTTTCCTGACAAGACTTTTAGAAGACTAAACTATGAAGCAATATTTATAAAGATCACTGCAAGTGCAGATTCAAAATTACTGTATTGAGTTCAGAGCTAGAGGCCTCTGGTTGAGTAATCAAATCTCTTTGTTCCAAGCATAATTGTTTGAGTCTTACTCACGTTGTTCTATTTAAAGGCTAACTGAAGACTTGCAATACTGAGGTTACTTCAATAAGCTGGTATTACACTTCTCTTTAGCAAACAGAGAATGATATTACACTTCATTTGCAATTTGTAGTGCTAGAAAAGTATTTTGCTAGATGTTAAGAGTTATCTTTAACTTCACAACTTAGATGCTCACACAGATTTTTCTTTCCATAAAAATATGTCTTTGTATTATTTTATTCCTGCTCTGCATCTTTAAAGACAGATGGAAGAGCCATCATTCTTTCCCCAGCTGCTGTGAAGGAACAAGTGCAAGCAGTGAAGAGTCTTAAAAGCTCCTATATGTTTTGGGGACCAATACTGTCATGTAATTAGTCAAGCTTAAGCCATAGTAAAAAGGATGAAAGAAATAGGTCAGCCTATTCAAAAAATAAGAACATCATCAGGATATGTACTTAGCCCACCTGTTTCCTTGCTCAGTTGACTCTATTAATAAAAATTTTAAAAATAATACAAGAGCAGAGTGTTACATACAGTCTCTTGAGATCTCCCTCTCTTACTTCAGAACCCATAACCTGGACAATCACCCTTGTCTTCAATCCAGAACAGAATACAGCCTCTTTTCCATAAAGGAATCAATGTTGTGTGAGCCTTTTCCTTTCAAACTTCTAGGCAATGTCAGTGAACTTATCTTATTGGATATGACTGCAGGGAATCTTCTGGGTAATAAGCCAACCATAAACTATTATATCTACAGTAGCATCACATTTCTCTAATACCAAAGAAAAGAAAAACAGAAGAAGGAATAGAATAATTAAGTACATGCACCTAGTGTGAGAAAGGACTCTCTCTAGCAATCCAATATATAGGCACCCAGAATATGACAGATACCTTCTTAGGAATTTGAAGAGCTTTGTAGCACCCAGGGTTCACAAAAAGGTTTTTATAAACTCATGTGTTCAGTTGATGAGACTAAGTAACTCTATTTTATTTGCCTTCAAAAATGTTGTTATCTGCCCCTATGTTGCAGGGAGCTAGAAATCATGCTGGTTTTACCAACAGAGAGTAAAATATAACAACAAACCTTCTGATACTATAAAATCTAGCAATAGCATGGTGTTCTACTGATTCAAACTATGCTACTTATCAACATTAACAGGATAATTCAACTACATTTTAAGAAATTAGTAGTGCTTGAAACCTCCATCTTAGACTACTTCTAATTTGAAATGTACATGCATTGATTAAAATTTTAAATAGATAATTCTTTTTTAAAATAATTCCTAGTAACATGAAGATACTGTGATCTGCACAGTAGTAAAGCAGCTTCAAAAACCTTCACGAAGTACTTTGCAATATTAAGAAATAAGTCATAAAAAAAATTGGAGAGAGAATTATCCCCTCCTGATATAACTCATCTCAGAACACTGGAAGACACTCTCATCCCTTTCTAAAGGTAGTTTTACTGTTGCTGTACATTCACATTAAGTCCTGACTTAGTCCCTGCTGTAAAACCTTATAAGACGCTAAGGACACTTCATTTTAGCCTCTGAAATCAAAAACATGTACTTGCCTTGCTGTCAGAGACTGAAAATAATTCATGCCTCAAACATTGATATCACAAAAGGCAACAACCAGAGATGCCTCCCTGAAGACTGGGACTTTGGACTGAAAGTCAAGCTGCTGATTAGATAAAGGGAAAGCCCTTTTGTTCAATCACCTGAAACAAACAAGGCTGGGGGAAAAGGTATGCATCCCCAAAAAGCCAAAGCCACCAGCTGCGCTGAGAGAATCATGCCCGGCTGAGTTTGGGGTGGGGGGGAACACAGCTCACAGAAGCCAGGCTTACAAACTTCCCCCCCCAACCGAGTGCGGTGGGGGAGAGGAGATTTTTGGGGTGTGTGGCATAACCTCTGGCCAGAGGTACTGAACATCCATCCTCAACTATACAAACTGGCCCAGCTGTGTGAAACCCAACCCCACAGGCCAAATCCACGGGACTTTCACGTGAGAGGCAGCTGAGACCATCAAAGACCCCCCAAGGTGCCCCCCCAGATGCCTTGCACTACAGGACCACATGTGATGCAACAGATCCAAAGTCTGTTGCAAGAGACAATGGCAAACTCCAGGGACATGCCTAGACATCACCCCCTGGCTTGAGGGTATATTAACACAGGGCACTCTGTGCTTTCGGGGGACCTTCACCATCAAGAAGACCGGCAGGAGAGAATCATCAGGATGTCAGTGGGACCCATGGAGCGGTGATGCTCTTTTATTCTGCCTCTGTCACTTCTCTGTCCCCTCAGCCTTTTTTCCTTTTCTTCCCTTTCTCTTCTCTTTCTCTCGCTCATATTTACTATCAAATAAAACCCATACTATTGACTGGCATATGGTCTTGTTTGCACCTTAATTCGGGCAGAGGTATTTCTAAGAACCTAATAATCGGATCATGACACTTGCTTACTAGTATAAATTAGAATATTTTGGTCTAAACAGAAATTGGAATGTTGAATTTTAACTATTCCACATAAAGAAATTAGCAACACAGAAGGCTAATAACAGTGGTATATTGAAATCACCACAGTAACATAGCTGCTTCAAGCTCAGCTTAGGAAGCCAAATGATCAAAAATGGACACAAAAGCAAACCAACCAATATACATTATTAGAAAAGTAATAGATAATAAAACAAAACATTGAGTCACAGTACAACATTTGTGCTATAACAGCATCTTGGAAAATGCAGGTCTGGTGTGCATCTCAAAAAGATCCACAGAAAGAAGTGACCCTTATCAAAGGTATGAAATAGCATTAGAATGAGAAATAACCAAGCTTAGTAGAAGCATTCAGCTTGGAAAACAAAAAACCCTTACCTCTTTGCCTATGTCCTCCTACATTTATTTCTAGACAACACCTTTTGGTCCCTGCGTGTGATGGGCACTAAACTACCTAGGTATTTTTCTTTTTTATATGCTTTGCTCATTCCTACAGTGTAGCTGATATAATCCCATTTTGTGCTCCTCCTGTCTGCCCGAGTACCGACTCTGCTTCTCAAACATATTCTGACTCTTGCATTCTGTAGCTTGCAGCTACTTTGCTGAGGCAGCTGCAGCTTAAGTGAGCAAGTTTAAAGACAGTTCTTACCACACAGCTGAATCACATTGCAGATGATTGACACAGTGGAAATGAAGCAGTTTAAGTGCTGAAAATTCCCAGCTTAGTTTGATGAATAAACATATTTGACAATAATTTTCTCATCAAGATTTCCCGAGTGCTATGTCATAGTGCAACAAAGGCACGACTGAAGCACTGCTAACCATTTCTACATTCAGTGGTTTCTGAGACTGGAGTCTTTGCTGCAATGCTTCCTAGTTGTTGGCCCTCTTTGATGTCCTGAAAACATACCACAAAGTGGTTATTGTGGTTTAACCCTTGTCAGCCACTAAGCCCCAGTGGGTTTGCTCACTGCTCCCCAGTGGGATGGGGGACATAATCAGAAGGGTAAAAGTGAGAAAACTCTTTGAGGTAAAGACAGTTTAACACATGAAACAAAAACCACATGCACAAACAAAGCAAAACAAGGAATTCATTCACCACTTTCCATGGACATGTGAGTATTCAGCCATCCCCAGGAATCCAAGGCATAGCCCCATCCTAACTACTGTGAAGAAAATTAATTCTATCCTAGCCAAAACCATCACAGCAGTAATAGGGGTCACTCCAGGAGTCATGTGAAGATTGCACATTTAGATACAATTCGTTCATCACTTTTATCTCATGTGCTCAGTATCACCAAGTGGCACTAGTGCCCAGTCCCATCCTTTGAGATTTAAAGGTACACAAGGACACATCATTCTCAAAATGTGTTTAGAATTTGTCCTGTACAAATGATGACAAAAGCACAATTAAATAAAAAAATAAAAATAAAAAATCTTCTTACACTTTGGAAAATTTTCTGTGCAATAAACTGCAAACAAAAGCTACAAAACAGGCTGAATTGTAACATCAAATTCCCAACACTTTTTCCTGATACCCACCCCCTGTCACACAGATTGCAACAGTTTCAGGAAAGCTGTAGAAAGACTTGGGCGGGCTTTGCCTTCTAAAGGTAGAATTAAAAGAGTTTCACTGGTTAAGCACTCAAAAAAATTGCAACACTCATCAGCTTTCAGCATAAGAAAAGTTTTAAAGGTACAGCAGTTATTTTAATGCTGTCTCAAATATGCTTTTCTTGTTCCAGAGGGCAATGGTGGAGGAGGGAGAATTTGCTTTTTTCATTAGTAGATCATACATCTGTGACGGTTGGAGTGATGTGAAGGCCAGCAGTGCTTCCCAGCTGTATAATTGCAGACACCCTGAGGAACATGTACCTACTTTCCAGATGCTCATTCTTTTTTTTTTACAGAACAAAAAACTTGACCATTCTATCATTAGTTCCCTTTATGCTTTACAGCTAAATAAACCAAACTGTACAGTTGGTGATTAAAAAAAACCAACAAAACAACAAAACAAAAACAAAACCAAAAAGGAGTAATGAGGTCAAGGAAGTCAGCAGGAAAGGTACAACAATATCAAAATGCGACACAAACGTTCAGGCCAATCTAAGGCCTGAACTTGGCGATGCTTAGTTCAGTGGCTTTTCCTTCTGAGTAGACAAACACTCTCAGCTGGGTTGCCCTTGTTCAAAGTCATTAAGGATCAAGCTACTATTTTCAGAAAATGTTCCAAATCTAGAAGGCCACAGATCTCAGCATTTCTTTACGGAAGAACAAAAAGATTTTTGATGTAAAATCTCTCCTACAAACCTCAGTTAGGACTAAGATTATGGCTGTAGGAGAGAACTACAAAGATGAAAAACTGATATATAGTATCTAAACCAGTTTGAGAGAGGTTTCTCCGGAGAGGTTTCCCAAAGACAAGCACACAGAGAGTGTGCAGGAAATATGAAAAAGGTGGTCATTCATGTACTTGTATTGCAGGAGTGCTGACTATATGCTTGTGTTCACCAGCCACTATCATAAGCCAACATGACATGAGGGCAACTGGATGGGGGGGGCGCAAACTGTTTTGGGACTCGAAGGTAGCAAGTCCAACCTTCCCCCCTCCGCCACTGTCAGATTGTGAGGTTTATGCCACAGAACCCTGACTCCTATTTTGCCAGCAACAAACCAGTCCTTTCTGTCTCCCTGTCTGTCATCACACATACCATTCCCTGCTGGTCAGGCAGCTGTCTGGCATCTCATACTCCAGAGAGTGAGGGAGAAGATGGGATGCAACACAAGTGCTGTGGGATATTTCAGCTGGTAGGGCAGTGTTCCCTGTCACAGCCGGGCACTTTACCCTCTCCCCTGTATGTGTTCTCATCAGACACACTCTGATATGCTATCTCTTTAGGCAGATACTTCAAGGATCTGCAAATACTCTTAGCAATATTCTCCTTCAGAGACTATTCTGTATCTTCTGTCATTGCTGTTCTGGCATTTCCAGTGCAACTTGACAAACTGCAGACAGCAGCCATGAACATTAGATAGTTCATGCATACTCACAGGGAACTGGTAAAAATTTTTCAGCTGTTTTAACACTTAATTCAATGCAGCATTTAATCTGCTCTGGAGACCTGACCATTGGAGGGTGACATGACCACAAACCAGGACTTGTAGAACATGAACTTTCTCTGTAAGTCATCTGAGCAGCAGGGTGCAGCCCAGGGTTTCAACAAGCAATTACACAAGTCTCTCTGCACATGGCCAAACAACTGCTCCACTGAGATTCTCACCTTTTTCTATATACGTGTAATTGTTCCTTTTGGATGGGAAAGCTGAAAAGTACTGATATGTTGCTATATAACATAGTCAAATTTATATACTTTGCAGTCTGATAGTACAACCACATAACTGCATAAAGTTTATGCAGGCTGTTTTTTCAGTTTGTTTATTTCTTTCTTTCTCAGACACAACAATGATGCACAGTAAAAAAAAATGAACCAAACACTTGTTTGAAAAATTAAACATGTGAAAGTAAAACTAACCCTAAGCACATTTCAAAAGAATGTGAAAAGATTCCTTCAAGGGACAGATGTTCCAATCACAGATTCCTTCAAGGGACAGAAGTTCCAATCCTGCACCTAATCTAAGTTGCACAGTGAGGCATAAACTATGTCTTTATGATATTACAATTATTTGACATTAAGATTAGCATAGAATTATAGAATAATTTGTGTTGGAAGTGAGCTTGAAAGATCATCTAGTTCAACCTTCCAGCAGTGAGTAGGGACATCTGCAACTCCATCAGATTGCTCAGAGCCCCATCTGACGTGACCTTGAATGTTTCCAGGGATGGGGCATCCACCATCTCTCAGTGTTTAAATCTGCCCTTTTTAAAGTCGTTACCACCTGTCTTATTGCAACAGACTCTGCTAAAAAGCTTGTCCTCATCTTTTTTATAGGACCCATTTAAGTCCTGAAAGACTGCAATAGGGTCACCCCAGAGTCTTCTCTTCTGTAGTCTGAACAACCCCAGCTCTTTCAGCCTTTCTTCATAAGAGACATGTTCCAGTCCTCCGATAATTTTTGTGGCCCTCTCCTGGGCCCATTGCAACAGGTCCATGTCCTTCCTGTGCTGGGACCCCAGAGCTGGATGCAGCACTGCAAGTGAGGCCTCACCAGAGCAGAGCAGAGGGGCAGAATCCCCTCCCTCACCCTGCTGGCCTCACTGCTTTTGATGTAACCCCAGATATGTTTGGCCTTTGGGGCCGTGAGTGCACATGGCTGGGTCATGTCCTGTCTCTGATCACCAGGACCCCTAGGTCCTTCTCAGAAGGGCTGCTCTCAATCCCTTCATTCCCCAGCCTGTATTGATACTGGAGGTTGTTGAACCTCATGAGTTTTCCATAGGCCAATTTCTCAAGCTTGTTGAGGTCCCTGTGGATTGTATCCTGTTCCTCAGGTGTGTCAATAATGACATTTTTGAAAAATTTTTATATCACTGGACAATAATAAAGAAGAGCAAATGCCTGAATTGAGAAGCAATAAGCACTAAAATTTTTAGGTAAGAGGCTCTAACATCTTTATGATGAGGAACTGTGACATTCAGTAAGAGATTGCTCTCCATAGTGGATCCATATGTTATCAACAACTCTTTAGATTGTATATATACATCATAGTGGATGCTTAGAGAGCTTTGTGGAATGAGAACCAATAAATGGAATCAGTTGTTTGGCTTTTTTAAAACTGCTGATATGTTGTTAAAAGTGATACAGTCTTCAAAGTTTCTAACAATGAAGACGAAACATTTAACATTATGCTGGCAATTGCTTTTTGATAAAATCTATGATGGTCTATATGTGTGTCTGGAAAGCATATTAGGCAGATATCAAAGTAATTCTTGCAAGCATTAACGCTAAATATCATAGATACTGATGAATATCAAGGCCTTATTATTCACTCTGCTTTTATATGTGCAGAGGAATAGAAAATCAATCAAAAATGTCAGTCAGATTTTAATCACTCTAATAATTAAATAAAGGCATTGTCCCAGCTCTCTGATACGCTATTCATAAGTACACACTGCACTTCTGTTAAGATGATAAAACTGGTAGATCATTTACATTTGACTAGTATTTCCCAAGGGATAAAACTTTTGGCAGAGAACAGAAATCAAAATTTAGAACTTATGTGACGAAGTATTAGTAGCAGAATACACATCATTTTTTAAACTACTGGTTACAAGCACCATGATAAGATGGCACTTAAGTTCTTTTTTAATGAAAAAAATGTAAAAGTCAGTGACAAGGAATAAACTGAAATTATTTAGACTTAACTTCAAAGTTTTGCATTTGAGGACCACATGGCTCATTGTCCTAAGTCTGACATGAACATCAACAGGAGTCTATGAATGATTTTACATCATCATGTGGCCACATTCCTACAACAAGCCCACACAGATGGATTCCCCGCATTGACAGCCTTAGATGTGTCACTGGCACTCTACATGGTAATCCACCTGTATAGAAATCATTGCAGAACCAGGAACTCTACACTTAAAACCCCCCAATTAGGTAGCACATATTGTTGGCAATACATATTCCCTGCTCAAAAAACAAGTCTGCAAAGGTAACATTATGAATGAGAGAATGTCATAAAGAGACTTTAAGTTTACCTGAATACCTGATTTACTGTGTCATTTGCAGCTTCAGGATTCTGGGACTTCATCAGCACTGTACATCAGAAATCAGACAGGAAAAGTGGTGGGCCTTTGTCTTGCTGAAAACCAGACATCCAGAGTCTGTCAAGTAAAAGGAATGGCATGGAGCTTATCTAAGTTTTGAGGGGGTTACACTGACATAAATCTTTCTATAATGACTCTTATCTACAGCAAACTGCATGAAGTTTTCCTAGAATATAAAATAAGGAGACTACTTTAAAAAATACATAGTAGTTCTGTAGGTAAGAAATATAGATTATGATCTCCATCAAATAAAATGATTCAGGATGACATTTGCCAGATGACTTGAATGAACAATTTTTAACAAGATGCACTTGCTAATGACTGTTTTTTAAAGTAAATGTAAGATACTTAGAAAAAAATGGGTCATATTTATTAAATATAACAGGAGTTTCAAACATTATAAGGAGCCTAAAATCTATTTGCTCATGTTGCAATTTAAAAATCTCATTTCCCATGTTTTGGGTTCACTTTGTCTCCAATGTATCTAAGCTCCAAAATATCAGGACAACCTAGAGCCCAGTCCTGAAGCTGATGTATCAGGTAGACTGATTTCAGTTGGTGAAATTTCAAGAAGTTGTAATGTGTATGCAACTGTGGCACCTTCCATAGTTTCATCATAGTCCAGGTAGGAGCAAGTGTTTGGACTAAAGAGTTTATTCCAGCCTAGAGTTTTGCTTTGAATCCATGGTCAGCTCCAAAATTGTCTCCTGAAATTGCTTCCTGAAATTGTTAACAGGCTTTGTACAGAAGAGAAAAACATTTCTAAAAGCCACTGAGAACCATTCTTAGACTGAAACAAGATGGCAAGCAGATCCTGAAATAGTCCTAAAATTGGAGCCACTAAATCCACAACTAGTGAAGTGTTGAGCTCATTTGCCTGGTACACAATCTATTAAGCCTTAATTCCCCATTCCCAAATAAGCAGGCCATGCTGGGTGTCGGCAGTATGCCTAGCCAATATCTTTGTTTTCAGGATTTATAAAGACATATCAAGCCTGCATCTATTTCTTTCCCCAGTGAAATGGCATCCACTATTTAGCGCCAAAACTTTAGCAGCTGAGAATCAGGAGGGCAAGATGTTGTGCTGCTACATCAACTACAACCTGAGTTCTCTGCAGAGAAATGTTGTGCAAGCAGAGTTTGCACATTATTAAAAGATGGCTCAGCTGTAACCAACATACATCTCAGAGAAAAGTAGTCTCTACATGATTCTCATACCATTCCTCTTGTGTTGTCAAAACTGGTCATGTTTCCCTTTACTGTGAAAAATACAGTAGTTTTACTGTTTTAACTTTAAACATAGGCCCACAGCCATTGCCAAGAAGTGACTGAATTAGTGCTTATAAAGGAAGTTCAAGGTTACTCAGTATAAAGAATCACGCTTTAAGTTTAGAGATGGTCTATAGGGACCAGGTTTCAGGAATGTTATCTAGACGCGTAGAGTAGCTGATACAGCTCCTCGTGCCATTGACAAAAATGAAAATTTGACATTCTAGAAGTTCACTAACTCATTGCAATTCCAATAATGTTATTATTGTTAATGTTAATAATATTATTATTGTTGCTATTTCATATCAGAATTTGGTGCATAATCCTGATAAACTGTCGTGGGTTTACCCAGGAAGAGTCAGTCTTGCAAGTGACCTATGGTGCAGGAAGCAGTGCACCTTGCTTCCTGGGAAACAGAGCCAGTGACCAGCTAGTTTGAGTGTTGATGGGTATATAATCCAATTAAAAGTTGTTCCGCCTCCAGGGAAAAAACCATATTTAAGAGAGATACGGCTGAGAAAAACCCCTTTTTCCTGTCCTGTTACTGCCAGAGAAGCAAGTCCTGTGCTTCTCTCTCTGGTAAGACTGGGCTCTTGCCTGCCCCTCCCCACCCCCCCTCAGAGCAGGGAGCGGGGGAGGTTTGGAAGGGAGTTTGCAGCAGTTCAGCTGAGTGTGGGGAGGACCCGGCCTGAGCTCTCCGGCTCCGATGCAGCTGAGCAAAACATGTTAACTACAGCGGGCAGAGCCGGGCCCCTGCTCCGAGCTGGGCAGGGGCCGGGCCGGCTCCCTCTGGGCCGGGTCAGCTTCGCAGAACCGGGCCCTTGCTCCGGGCCAGGTCAGCTTCGCAGAGCGAGGCTAATGAGACTCTTGACTGACTACATCTGCAGCCCGGCTCAGACTTTTTTAAAATAACTCGGCAAAAAATTATGAGACTGTCGCAGAGGCCCAAAAAAGAAATTAACACTTTCATTACCCAGATAAAACTTGCAGACACCCATTTTCCCTTGTACAACTAGAAAAAGAGTGAAGACACCTACAAAAACACAGCATAGAGACTCAAAGTCAGTGAGAGAAGCAGAGCTGAAGCTTAGAGGGAAGGAGCATGAGGAGTGCTACAAAGTAGAAGCTGAAAATTCTTCTGTGAAACCATAATTGAGACCAAGCTAAAATATTCCCTGTAATATATGAAAAAATAGTCCAAGGGGGGATGTGACGTTCTACCTGCAGCCAGTGCAGCCAGTGAATCAAGGCACCTGTGTAAAGATAAGTAGATACTGAAGTAATTGCAGCCTGATGAGAAATTTGAGCAGAGAAGAGAAGAAGCTGTGATCCAGATCCCTTGCCCCGGGGAATGGTCAAAGAAAACTGAAGTTGCCAGTTATGGAAGAAGGGGATTTCTTTGCTGTGGTAGTAGAACAACTCAACCTTAAAAAAAAATACCCCATGAACTGTCATAACCCACTGTAGTAGCAGTGGGAAAGCTACTAGTGTGGGAGGGACGTTCCACAACAAGCAGAGATCTTTTTCTCCTGGGCAGCTGCTGGTTGTGAAGCTAAAAACCATAAGAACTGTATTTCTTGTGGAGAAGTCAACATAGTAAAGCAGGAGAAAACTCCTCTCCCTAAATGAACTGAAGAAAGACTAATTTAGAAGTGGTAAACTGACTAAAAGTCAAAGTGTTGTTTTTTGTATTGTCATTGAAAAAAATGGAGAGGTGGGAAGAGAAAAAGTGTTCTGACGGTTTTGTTCTGGTTCTTAATTTTTTTCCTTCCTTTTAAGTCTGTTAATAAACTTTCTTTATATTCTTTAAAGTTTGAGCCTGCTTTACCTACTCCTAATCCTTATCTCACAGCAAAATTAAATAAAATCTGGTAAGTGTGCTGGCGTTTAGCCAAAAAACTCAGGTGAACAAACTCAAACCACTACATAAACCCATTTATGTGACACATCATACGCCATAAAACAACAGTATTCCTATAACTGGGCATGAGATATTGCTCTGCTAAGGCAAGTGCGCACATATTTGGTCAACAAATAGGGTTGGAAGGTTGTAAAACCATCTCTAAGAGTACTTGACTTCTGACTTTTCCTACATTTTCAATATGTTCCAGCACGTAAGGGGATGCAAACCATGCCCATGTGCCCTTCCCCACCATGTGCACTTCAGTCAGGTAGCAGTCCCTCTCCGTGTATCTGTAACTATTGCACAAGAAAGAGCTATAGTGGTCCCTATGGGTCCTTAATTAGCTTTCACACAGTTACAATGCACAAAGCAATAGCAGAATGAGGACATCTCATGAACCATCAACATGCCTATAAGACTCTGTAGGGAGCCTTATAGAAAGAAAGGAATGGGAGAGAAATCCATGATAATTTCTCTATGGTCATACACAACTCAATATCTCCGTCAGTAAGAAGTTCACTATTTTAGTCCAGATCTGAGTTTTTATTTAATACATTGTTTGAATGAAAGTTTTTTATTGCAATTAAGGACCACAAACACTGCAGTCCTGAATTTCAGAGGCTCACGTGAGGAATAATCAACTCGAACTTAACTATATTAGTTAATATAATTATTAATAAAATATCATTTTACAGGAGTGTGCGCTTTGTTCCTGTGTCAGTATGTTGCATCAACACAGTGAATATTTGTTTTCCATTTTGAGTACCAACATTTCTGGTAACATCTTGTTTCTATATAGACTGATCCCCTTCAGTTAAAAAGCAAGATCATTCTCTATTGTTCAGACGTCATTTACCCTTGATGGTAACTTTACATTATATTAAATACATACAGTCAGTTCACTTATAAAATCTCTTCTCCTTTTTTACTTAGATAACCTTAATACAAGTAGGGATACTTGATCAAATTAGAATCTCTTATGTAAGGAACAAAATTTACTTCAGAAAAGTTAAATTGAGAAGTCAAAGAAAAAACACCTATCTTCTTCCAGAACCTCCTTGTCCCTGGACTTGGCAGATACCACATTGCATGGGGAAGTCTTGTTCTTACAGCTCTCTTCTGCATGCACAGAACAATGTATTCACTCCTTTTGACTGCAGTTCTGGCATAGTGTAGACTTTCCTCCATCATTACTGTGGCTTGTGACTTAAGAATGGTCTCCGTTGTCCATTCTCTGTAGGAACCCATAAATTTCACTTGGAAGACTGGAACTAACCTGTTCAAAGGGGCACAGCCCAAGCTGTTGTGGGAGACTGGAATGTTAATGGTTAATGACTCAAACAGTTGGCCATTTGCAAAAGCAGCAGATGTTTTGCTGAGGTCAGGTTTGCACGCCCACAACTGAAGGGGAGGAGGAGAGGTTTTGGGTGTGGGTTGTCCACATCCCTGATCTATAGGAGAACAGCCCAGGGAGGAGGGGGTGAGCACCCACCAGAGGATGACCACAACAAACTGACCTTTGTTTAACAACAATCTGGGTTGTGAGAAAGATAAATGAAAAGGCCAATAAGAAACAGATCCTGTGAGGTGGGATAATGCTTTTTAACACACAAGTGTCCTCCTTCCTGATAAGGCCCAGGTGCAAAACTTCCCCTTTTTCGCCACCACAAGAGATATTGAAACATTCACACGTAATCCTGAAAGTGTTCATCCCTTCTGATAACACACAACTGGCACAACTACACAGGTATGAGAAACAGCTGTTATGCCATTGATGGTCATAAACCATCAATGACCCCCAATGCATCCCCAGACTCATTTCTGGAGCCTTCCATCAGAGGTCTGTGCATAATCCACAGTGTTGCATCAGTGTAAAACTCACCCCCAGGGGAAGTACCTGAGCATTCCCTGCTCAGCCTGAGCATTGACCCATTGAACTTACTGTTTCGAGCTCTCTCCCCACACCTGAGGGATCCAGACTGCAACCATTGACATCTACGTTGCAACAATCAAGTTTGTCTCTGGATCCATGGCTGGTGGTATCTTTCCTCTACTGTTATCTTTACTTTCTCTTCCTTTTTTTCCTTACATGTTTTCTTAAGTGATATAGAATAACCAAAATGGCTACATACCTCCTTTCCATTGCAACCATAATTGTTCTAAAATAAACCTGCCACATAGACAGACAGACAGACAGACACACACAGGTCATTGTGTGTCATTTTACTCTAATCTGTCCCAAGGGACCTATTGACAGAAACCTCAGTTACACCACCTCAGTGGTGGGTCATAACAGCTGCTAGGGTGTGTCTTGAGTTTTACACATTTTAAGGGATAAAAGGGATGATAGCATTCAGCTGTAAAATAAATCTTTCACCTTGTCACTGACACAGGAGGTAAGCCATATGGCATCAAACCTCATCTGCGTAATTCCTAGCAAACCTTAAAACCCTTATTTGGATCAATACAAAGTATTCATCATGAGTGCTTTGAGCAAATTGTTGAACTAGATCAGATATTTACAAACTTACACATCATGGGTTTACTTCTCTTACACTTTCTGCACTCTTATTCTAACATGGCAAAGTTGAAAATATTTACTAGAAAATGAAACCTGTTCCATTGCACTAATGAGACCATGACAAATACTTTTTTTTGGCAGCATGAGTTAGGTTTTTTCTCTTTTTCTTTCCCAGCATCAGAAGCAGCAATGTTGGTTTTCAGGCCCAAGCCTATACAAAGGGAGCAGAGAGTATGGGGGAAATATAGAACAAGAAAATAGTGAGTCCAGTCATGTCTGCTGACATATTTCTCAGTCCTAGTGAAACCATCCTACAGGATTTCTCTATGGCTCGCAAGACATCAGTCCCATCTGGCATTCTGACATTGATGGGGCAATCCAGTGAAGGAAAATTAATTAGTACTGAGCTTGTTATAGAAAAAGCACATTGTTCCTGAAGACAGTATGGCATGGAATGAGAGTTATGGGTGTTGGAATATGCATTTGCAGTGATATCTTTATGGATATTTTATCTGTGGATTTTCACAGGGATAGAGTTGCAGTGCAATCACTGGGACACAAATGACTGTTTCTGAATTAAGATTCTTCCTTGTCCTCTCTCTAGAATGTTACCATATATTCTGTACTTCATATTCAGCAATAATATGTATCATATCAAATAAATAGGATGTTCAGTGTCTTCTTACTGATATATTCATAGGAACCAATTTTCAGACAGCACATTCATAGATATTGTTTACTTCAGTGGATGAATGGCAGTCAAGACAAAAATTTTATTTGGAAAGAAAATAAATAAGTGATGGATATAATATTAGAACTGCTGAGTGTGTCTGAGGATTTTTGTAGAAGGTGCCCAGACTCTGAGTTCGATGTTTGTCAGGAAAGTGCCTCTCAAAGAAAAAAGTGAAAACCCCTGAAAAGATATCAATTGATTTTTGAGAGAATGTGTAGTGGGAAAAAATACATGGAATCATTAAACAGTGCCTACCACTATTATCAAGAAAAACAACTGACAAGACTGTTTTTCTGATGACATGAACCTCACCACATGTCAAGGCATAGCATTCCATTCCCAATAAGATTAAGTTGCTCTCTTAATTATTTAAAACCACATGATAGAATTCACAATAAAAATGTTAAAAGATACATTAATTTGAGAGGACTGAAAGTGCTATCATGAGTAACTTCATAAATAAGATTACATTTTTTTTTTTTTCTTCAATTAAAAAACATACTTTTTAAACCATCTAGTGAAGAGCAACTATAAATACCAGGATAATCTGCTTGGTCAAATCCATTAAGCTTGAACACATCCTTAGGGGGCTATTGATTATCTCTTAGCCTCTCTTTCAAAGCAGATCATTAAATTTGTTACTTGGGAAATGCATCCCACTTAACACGTTGGCCTCACTGAGGCTTTTGAGCACCCTAAAGTCATTCAATTAGAACTAGTTAACACAAGCAGGCTTTTAAAGAAAAAGATCATATAGGATTATGTGGTCCAAATTCTAATCCTATTATTTCAGTTTCCTCATAGGAAAGATTTATTCTTATAGTCTTAGCAAAACTTCATTGATAAAATATTTTCTTCTGAAAAAAACACATAAAAATAAATTGCTTTTCTGGCCCACCTAGAATTAAAGCCTGAGAAATCAATATTTCTGTGTTTTATATGTGTTGTAGCCTGGTAACCATTTTTTTTAATGCTACTGAACTTTGAAAGGGTTTTTTAACCATTAGTCCAGAGAAACAGACCTCTAACTTCTGATACTGCCCAAGGAACCGGATTTCCTTTAGATTTAATGTTGATTTGCAAAACACCATAGCATAGAGTCCTATTAAAGAAAATTAATGTAATAAAATTTGTCAATATTCTATCTAGACTTACTTGTGAAGAGAAAATATCTTTTAGAAAGTGTGCCTTAAATGGACAAATGGGTAAAGAGTCAGATCACTTCTATGTTGAATGTGAACAGAACAGACAAGGACTTCCTGCGCTGCTTTGAATTGTTTCGAAGAAGTTTCTGTTGCCTATGGCATCTGCCTGTGAACAATATCTCAGGTTCACTTAACATTAATTTTAAGTAATTTGATACATCTCAGGGTGTTTTCACAGTGTTCAGGTCATTTCTTTACCCATAAACTTACAATCAAACTCCTAACCTTTCCTGCACAGGTTTCCATCCAAGAACATACTGTCAACAGCCTAAAAGGCCTTTGAGTTCAATAGCTGTATGGATACAGAAGCTACACAAGATTCAGAGGCAGTGGGGAAATGGGGGAAAAAGGATGGAAGTGATGGAGAAATTGTTAGCTACAGTGCTAATGCTTATTAGTCACCCACTTTACTGCTGATCATCTTAGATGTACAAAAAGCTTCCAAACCACAGGAAAATCTTTTTTTTTTTTTTTTTTTCTTTTTTTTTTTTTTTTTAAAAGAACACAATGCCTTTATCAGAAATTATTTTCTTTCTTTATTCAGTAAGACAGACTCTCATGGATCACAAAATGTGGCCTCCATTTAGTCAGCAAGGCTATTTCTTAGATGAGAAAGAATGGAGTACTTTTCATTTCCAGAGTTTTAAAAGAGCAGATTATCCCTGCATGAAATTGAAAGAGCATATATAATAAATAAAATAATAAGAGGCTTTCAAAACCATATGTTTCTACAGTAATAGAGAAAGTAGAAAAAACAGCAATATTGCAATTCTAACCTCAGGTTCTGTTTATCCAAACACTATCTAAAGAACAACTGCATGGAGATTAGAAAACCTTCCGATCCAGGCTTTACTGCAACTCTTACAGGAGATTTGTCTGAACATGTTTCCATTTACTCATCAGGTCTCATGAGATATTTTCAGATTTTCTAGAGGAGATTTTCTTCTTCCTGCCATGCACTTCACTGGACACCATTGTAGATCAAGCTCTTTCAATCCTTAAGTTTATTTAATTAATGAAATCTCTGAATTTTATTTATCTGAATCAACATATAGATGGTACTATCATCTCAAATTGCAACACAATTCCAAACCTATCAACTGAAAGCCTGTGTCACAACTTGCATAGAACATGGACCGAATGCATGTCAATCAGTTGAAAAAATAAATCTTGCTTTCACTTGTTTCTCTTAAGTTCACTGTTATTGGTAATTTTCTCATATAAAACCAACTTCATTATTTTAATCAATACAAAGATGAATTAATAGAAAAAAAAGGAAATACAAAGTTTTAAAGGCTTGTTGATAGGGCCAAACTCAATCTCCAAATGATGAGAAATCATGTCACTTTTAACCTCTTAAAGTTATATGTGCATCTTGATGTGCAAAGACATATAAGCAAATAAATTCTTTTCAATAGTAAGGGCAAGTAAATAATACTACTATTTAAATTTTTTATTTATTCTTAGATTTGCCCACAAAAATTAGGTCAGTGGAAACCTACTACATATGATTGATTTTCCTTCTCAACATAATATGGTTTTAGTACTTGATTAAAAGCAGTTTTGATTGTTAAGCTGCAGTAAAACTGTGAGACTTGACAGAAAGTCATCAACCAAACTCAGGAGTAAATACAAAAATATTTAGGAAATGGTCCTGTATTTGCATAATACTCAAAGAAATAACATTTCATAACTAGTGGTATGATTTGAATTAAAAACTTGAAGAAAACAAAAGGAGAGAAGTTGGATATTAAATATAATTCAGAATGGTGAGACACCAGCACATTTCACTTAAATGGAATAAATGGACACTGTGGAAAGCTTCAAATTATCTAAATATGTAAAAGGGTTGAGAAACCATACAGTATCCTAAATTACTGAGTCCAACTGGCTGAGAGGTATAATTCAGTATAGAGAAAAAGAAAGTTATCGTTTTGAACAGGATTATGTGATCTGAATGTTGATTTGAAAAGTACAAAAGAGTATGTTCTTTAGTAAAAAAAAAAGAGCAAAACAAGTCCACATAATGCTTCTTTATGCTACTGATAACTAATTTAATTGTTAATTTTTCACCATCTACTGCATAAATATGAAGCTATAGTGGCAAAGTGTTTGCCTCTCAAATTATTAAACAAATATCAGCATGTTGTTGAATTTTTCTTTTAAGAACATATATTGCCTTAAAATGATGCCCAGAAAACAGAAATCCTAATGAGTATATGACAAGAGCAAACAGAGAAAATCTATAAATCTAGCTGAGAACATTTAAATTGGTTTTGCTTAATACCCCATACGTTCCTTAAGGGATAATCACAGTGTCATAGCTTAAATTATAGAATGGTATCTGTAAACTATAGCAAAATGGGACATTATTCTATTCTTGTTCTCATAAATAGTATTTTAATACAATTGGAAAATTTTTAGACCCTTTGTACATACAAAATTTCCAGTGACAAATATACAGTACAAGAACTATACTTTTACACTTGGCTTCCAATATAAAAGCTTTAGTATTATCACTGGGTAATACTATATTCATTACTAGTCTGCACATTTGTCTGGATCCATTTTCCAGTTCTACTTTGTAGCACTTCAAGTAGCCTAGGTACCTCATAGGTACCACTGAAGTGCCACTTATTCCTTATTCTTGATAAATTAATATAAGGCCTTAAATCTTCTGTCTTTTGTACTGTGTATGTTCCATTAGTTCCATGTTTGACATTTACTTTTTAAAATGTCACAATGCACTTTTTTCAGTTAAGACTCTTTGGCCCAGTTACACATTAAAAGGTCAGCGTTTAATCTATCAGTCAGAGACACCATAGTTATAATTGTGGGACTTATGGTCTCTTTGCTAAGTATAAACAGCCCCTGGCAGGATGGCATGGAACAGTCTGAGGAGAGATCCGTGGGGGAAGAAACCAGACCTTGCAAAGAAACGCTGGAGCAACTTACGTGAGGAAAGCATAAAAGTGAGGAAAAGACAGTTTTCCTTTTCCTTGGGCATTTTGAAGTGCTTATGTGACCCAGTGCAGTGCTGGTCGAAGATATCCAAATACAATAAAAATAAACAACACAGTCAGTGCATCACTCCACTTAGTTCTGTCACACACAGAGAAAGGGTTACCTCAAACATTTCTGCATGGCATGTTATGATGCTGGATCATACCATCTGACCAGAGATAATATCATGTAAAATATGAGGCTTTATGTAGACATAGCATTACATTTTCACTATAGAATAAAACTGGTTACTCGTAATACATCCAAGACACTACATAGAACAAAAGATCAGGGAGCAAGTTGGATCACCAGGGCCCTCTCACATATAGAGCTCTCTTAGTAGCCTGCTTTCCTGCATTGCACTGGCCTGTCTCAACAAGCTTTCCCTCTGGACAAAGCCCAGCCACAGTTGAGCCTGCACATGCTAAATTCAGTTCCCAGTAGCCAGTACAGAAGAGGAAAGACCAAGTGTGAGCTCTTTCAATAATCCACCAGCAGTACTCCAATAGTGTTAAATACCTTAAACATCCCCATATGCTTGCATGCCACATCCCAGGGCATACAAAACATATTCTGAGTTTTACAGACTCTGCACATGGTTTCATGCTACTGACACGCTGGAATGACCCCTTTCACCCAAATGGACACACAATTGTGCAGGGAATGTTTTATTAGAAGCACAGAAATAGTGCCAGATACCAGTGTTCAGTAATTATTTGCTCTTTTATGTGATACCATTTATAAGTACAATGGTATAATATGTGTAGGTCAGTCAGACCATCTTTTATAGTTATTTGTGAGGTCAGTCACAGGGTCAGAATAAGGATATTACTAAGAGGCTTTTGAAAAAATTTTAAGAATTATTGAAAAATCTTTTTACCACTATATAAAGAATAGTTCTCCATCCTCTCTCTGATCTTTTGCTGGCATACATATGTCATTAGCAGAAAAAGAAAATGATCTCTAAATATTTTTGAAATCGTTCTGTCATGAAACATGACAGAGAGTATGGTACACAGGAATGCCTTTGCTTTGATGGGATAGCACAGATGTAGGACTGTGTACAGCTGTGTGCTGTTTATGCTAAGAAACTTAAAATGGTTCAGTAAACTTTTGCTTCAGAATATGTACTGTGGCATGCAGCAGATCAGGGCCTCACTCAGGGCTGAGGAAAACAGGGTAAATCTGAAGCATAGTGCTCATATCCCAGAACTCGAGTATATCACAGCATAAGGATTTCAGTCAACAGCATGACAGCAGTGACAGCACATCACGGCACTCTCCCTGTAAAGCTGTACTCAGTGGTAATGAAAATGCCTGATATCAGGTACTGTAATTTAAAGGATTATAGTTCATCACCCCTACTACTAGACAAAAGTCTCTGATGGTATGATACTTGACACTAATTCTGATAGCTTACTACTGGTTTTAACAATAAAAGGCGGCACCTAATGAGTGAATGAGGGCGCCAGCTGTGTATGCAAGCTGAAAAAACATTCTCTTTGTGAGAGTGTTTTGGAAATCCTGTGGGCTTTCGCAGGAGTGCTCATGTCATTTTGGTTAAGGAGAAAATCCTGGGTAAAGCCAGAGAACAGGTGAGACCATGAGTATAAATATCAATTTAATTTCCAGATCACTGATAGAGAATAGAGATAACAAATTTAAACCTTAGCTTCCCACACTCTAGGAGAGTGCTTTATATTTTATATTCCTCCATAACGGTATTCTCTCTGTAAGTCCTGTTTGTAACTGTATTTTTCCATAAATAATGTCAAAAGGCATTTCCTTCAGTAGGTCAAATCCTAGCAACATACAGTCACTATCTCCAATTTTTCCTGTAAAAAAATCTGAGCACAACGCAGACCAAGAATATCTGAGAGCTCACACACATTGGTGGAGTGGCAGCACTCTCACCCACGCACCCCATTTCTCATTTCCAGAGCCTTGGGCTGAGCTTGTCGCTTTCAGCAGGCGTCACTGAAGACCTTTGTCCTCCTGCTGATGCTCAGGCCATGAGTTCACACTCTCTAGATATTGCAAGAGAACTTAACGTAAGATTTGTATCAAGCCAGTAACAGGCAATTAATTTGGCATGTACTAGAAAGACATTCAAATAATTGAAGGCATAAAGAACTAAAAATCTGCTATCCATCTGCAATCATATTTATTTACAGACTCAACTAAGCCACTGATAAACTACTGAATATTTTGAATTCAGTATGATGCAGTATCAAATTTCTGATAGCCTAAAGTTAAACCAAAATAAAGAGTCCCTTCAGAGAAACAGTCAAGTTTAAGTGCATACTAAAAAAAAGTAGTAGATTAATACCAAATTTTCCATAAATTTGTCACACTTCTTAACTACAAAAGAAACCAATTGCCACTATTTGTCTGATTCTTTTCATAGCCAAAATTCAGACCCATTGCAAATTCTGAATAGCTCGCTACTTGTTAAAAATGTAACCTATTAATACATAACAATATCACCTGACTCTATCACAAGGATGGCTGAACAGTCCATTTCATGACCAAGGTGACCTTGCCAACAGCCTGTTTATAGAGACAGGTGGTGGCTACATACTCCCTAGGCCTGCCTCTCCCTTCCACATTTTGTGGCTGGAAGCATTTTGGACTTGATAGCATTCTTCTCTCTCAGGTTTGATATTAACAAGGTTATATTAAAAATTCACTGCTACTTGCACACAGCCCACAGTTTTTAATGACCTTCCCAACATCCAGCATGAGTGAGATCAGAATCTTTTAAAGCCAGAAACTTTGATCAGAGTGAACATGCACACATAACTTATACTTTCTAAAATACAACTTATTGAAACACATTATCTGAAGTAGTGAGATGTGCTTGTAGCCACACCACTACTGTCACAAGAATAGCTACAGTGCTGTGACTGGGCGTCAATCGGAAGCAATTTGCCATGTTTTGACCTGTCATAAATTCACTTAATAGGAAACTAAATAGCTCACAGAGCTTAGCATACTTTTACACGATTCAGCTGTTTGTGGTCACAACAATGAACCTTTTTATCTGGGACAATGCCTTCTAGGCACTCCACTTGCTCACCCTTTGGTATGCTTTGATCTCCCTTTTGGTGTAATTTCATTTATGTCTTATTACCCCAAATCTTGAAGGAGCAGGAACTCAATTTCTAAAATGAAAATGTAAAATGTTTTGGAATTGTTTTAATTAGTTTTCTCTAAAATCTAACAGATGAACATGCAAAACATATTTAAGCAAAACCCACTGAAGACTTGAAGCTGACCAGCTGGTAGACTTTGGGAATGGAGTAATGGACTTCATGATTATCCATTTCCACAAGCTTCATGAAGAATCCAGACAATCAATCCAGACAATCAAAAACAACAATGGAAGAGGCAAAAATCGCATCATAATTTTCTATTTGCAAGCAAAATTCAACAGAAAACCATCATTAAATAAAAAAGTTTATTGGCAATTATCTTGTTTTCACTCTGACTGATTGGGTGGATATAACCCTATCTGTAATGAAACAATCTTCATTTTATCCTTCTTAAGTAGAAGTTTTGCTGCTATACCATGACTGCCTAAGAGTTCTGTAGAAGGACGGTGTCTATTTAACCCTAAGAAAATTGTAGAGCACATAATGAGCACCACTGTTTTTCCAATCTTCTATTTGTGTCCATACTTGTTTTTCCTTATCTGAAATACTAAAAAAGGAATAATTCTGTACCTGTCCCATGTTATCCTCTATGTTAAGGACATCAGTAAAGAATTCAGTGTAACTTCCTATAGCAAATCCCTTGAGCAAACCAGTTACTTCATGTAGCATTTTCCTATCCTATTTTTAAAAACATTTTGTCAGGAAAAGAGTAGTGGTTTTCTCCCATGTAAAACATGACTAACATTGCTGAAATCTAACGTCAGAATAAATGACAAGTCTAACATTTGTCAAGCAGAAACTAGATCTGTACTAGTAAATTGAACACAACCTGGGCATGTGCTCAAGATGCTAAAAGGTCATTGCTCATGTGATTAAATTTTTGGAACAGCATTTGGCATGCTTCTGATTCTCAACTACACTTTTCCAAACAATTCCCAGATGGCATTTTTAAGACACACTTCTCTGGCATAGTCCCTGGGTATTATGCCACCAGGGTCACACCTGCACACTCTCATACCAGATCCCCATCAATGCAGAAGGCATGGCATTGTGATATTTTAAAACGTCCCACTTTTGAGATGTCTCTTTTTTTCAAGACTGTGTTTTTGCATCCTTCTTCTTGGGTCTGCTCTATGACCTCAGGAACTCCTGACAAGCCTTGACTGAACCAGCTGAGCTTTGAAGGGTCTCTTTACCAGTTGGGTGGTGAAGCATCCCTGACCATATTGGTCACTTTTGTATGATACTGGTGGGAACAATAACTGTAACAGGAACATCAACTCCCTGGCCAAGGTGGCAAAAGGATAATCAGTGGCTGTTCCAACAGCCTTGGAACATTCCCAACTGCATTGTAGCCCAAGCAGAACAGTACCATTATTGCTGGGGTTTTTGAAATGATTTCCAAACATTTTGGAAACTCCAGGAGCTAACAAGGTGGGATGAAAATTTTGCAGATGTGTAAAGCCAATCATCTTGCAACCTTCTAAAGGGTGATCCTAAGGAAGGCCCTTCGAAGCTCTCTTTTACCACAGCAGGCTGCACCAGCACCTCTCTCTAAGTAGGAAGCCTCTTGGAACTCATGAACTGTCAAGTTTTTGATACTCGACAGACTGTAGCTGGTGGTGAAGCCAAGGTTGATAGCCCCCTACACACATAGACCTCAAGGTGTAACCCACACCTGTCGAGAAATATTAAGGAATTTGATGTATTTTCATGAACCTGAGGGAAATTTTGATGTACATGGATATAGATATAGATAAATAGATCTCTTTTCCATGGACACATGCAAGTGAATTGATTATGATATAAATGTTGTTATTATACAATTATAATTAAGTCATTGTCAATTGGAGTAAATACTATTGAATCATTATAAGGATAATAAATTAGTCATTTATTAAGTTCTGCTAAACCCTTTTGAACCCCTATCTTTTGTATCCGTATCTTTGTTATCTTTACTTTTTTGCATCCCCAGTCTCTGTGTAATTATTCTAAACTGATTCTAATCTGATTTTCCTATATATGCTTCATCTACATAATAAATATGTGGGGTGAACTCAGCCATGAAACTCTGTTAAAGTTGCACTTTCACAAATTCATATTAAAACCTGCTTTTGACCAGTACCTCTGATGGTAATTCTTTAAGCAGCCTAACCATTCATTCATGACAAAGATGATTGCACTCAGATAGTGAGGACCAAGATGACTCACCCAGGAAAAAGGTATGGGGGGACACCAGAGAAGGATCTGACTCTGCCTGAAATATCTGCACTACCTATATTGACCTTGTGGCTGGAGACTACCACACAGCCACTACCATACACAGGGGTAAATTTGAAAGTTAGAGCTGCCTTACTGTGAGCCTGAGATATGGACAAAGGGTCCAAGTGCCTTTCTCTCCTCTGCAGAAAAAAACCCAAGAAAAATGGAAATATTAGCATTTTTATATGAGCTGCCTCTCAGCTGTTTTCTAAAGAGATGGGGTGGTGTAGGAAGAACAATGGACTTCAAACACTATCCCAATATACACAACTGACAGATCTTTTTAGTTCATTAGTCTTTTTTGCCCTTTTCAGAGCACCAGGTATCTTAAAAATGTAAGCAAAGTTACAATTCTGAACACTTTGGAGGCAGAATATGGCCACAGCCCTCTGATACACTTCACAGAAAGACAGAAAGAAAGGAAGTGAGAGAAAAAGCATGAGCATATCCCATGAGATACAGAAGAAAGTAGGCATTGCACCACAAGCTTCAAGGAACAATTGAGTGTAACAGAGTGGAAGTGGGAGAGCCAGTGGCACCCTCTCAAGGTATGGCCTCTCTATACCCACAACCCATGGATACACACGGTGGGTCTGAACCACTCCATAAACAAGTGCAGTGAACATTTTTACAAGATGCAACACACAGAAAGAGAACCTGGCAAAATAAAAACATGTGTTCTTTATTTTCCATTTTTCCATTCTATAGTTATCTTTTCTTGGTCTCACTTTTGATCACCCTTTCACCACATCTTCTCTTCAGTGATGAATATCAGCAAAGCAATCCAATTTTCTTACAATCATATTTCCAAGTAAATCTCAGGGGGATCAAATTCTTTTAGTCTTGTGTATTGTTGAGTGCAACAGCCGTCTCTATCTGTATTATACTAAAGGGCAGATGGCCTTGTTCCAAATCACCCCATATGTATTTGACAAATCATGAGGACATTCCTCACATGCCATGAAAAGTAAGGACTTAGCATATCAAGTACAACTTTGCATTTCTTTTACAGAATAAAATTGTTTACCCTTCACTCCTATAGGTTCTCCTCTGTTTTCTATAAATAGAAATTATATGCTACTGCTCAGAACATTTGGGTTTTAATCTAGGACAGAAATTGTTACCAGAATGCTATCTAATCAGTAGTGCTATTTATACAGTGGTCTGTACTTATTCAGTGCAAAAAATAGCAAACAAAGAAGAAAAAGCAGCCTAGAAAAATATTCAATAGAAAATTATATATGACCTTATAGAAGTTAATGATAGGATAGAAGGTCAACAAAGTGATAATTTATACCAATGAAAGATAAACCCCATTGATATTACAAAAACGTGAAATTTCTGTAAACTATATCTAATGTTTATAAGTGTATCCAATAATTTTCCTCACACAAAACAAGATAGAAATATCATGGTCTGCTGAAATACGTAGTGTAGCTATTTCCAGTAACAGGACTCATGCTACCAAAGACAAATGTTGAATGAGACGTGAAAATCTGGCCATGATTCTTGGCTTGGATAGAAGATCAATGGCAGCATATTTGGCTGTGGTTTCTAAAAAATATGCCAAATTTTAGACTATAATATTGTTATGCACTCCCTAGAACAGATTCAGATCAGATTTAAAGGGAAAAGAATTGTACAGATGCCCACAGCTCAATGTCATATGACAACATATGGCATCCCAGTGTAATGATCTTTATAAATATTCTGCACTGGCCTTCACTTTTTGAACTGAATTTCACAGAACCAACAAGAGCATATTAGTGGAGGACAAATCGCTTATCCAAATAAAAAACTGAAGTCAGGGGCCAATCAAAAAGATTTATAAATCTTCTTGGATTAATTGAATTGTCAACTAAATGGTCTCTAAATAAATACTTTTAAATTTTTTGTCCTGAAATACATTTCAACTTATATTTATAGAAATTTTAAGAAGATAATCAAAATTACAATGAACTAAAAGAAAAATTTATTTTCCAGTCTAAGTAAAAGAAAATGTTTCCTATACCAATTTTCTCATCTATCCTCTTAGGCATTATCTCTGTGATAAAAATTTTACCCTGCAGTGCCTATTTCCCTCTGTTAGCTAACTAAAGAGCTCAGATATTTTTGCCTATGTTTTGTGAACTGAATTTCCCTCTCTGAGGGAAATAGAGATAATTTACAAATAGAGATAATTTACAAAAAATAAAAACAATGAAAAAAGATGCAAATACACTAGTAAGTAAGCAAGTAGTTTAAGTAGTCTTTTCTTGATGTACAAATGATTAGTGAGGTTTTGGGCTTTTTCTGTTTAAGTTTCCAAGAAAAATTCTCAGTAGAGCTCTGGACACCTGTATAGCAAATACAGACATACAGTAAGCTTTTATAGACCTCTGGTATGGTGGTATGCAACACACCACAAAAAGAAAATTGATATATTAGAAAAAATGAAAAGTTATATCAAAACTGTACCACAACGAAATACACAAGACAGTTCAAAAAGCATCATTTAGAATACGATTAGCTCAAAGTATTGAGGAACAATTGGAACAAGCTTTCAAAGTCTGATTACACTGTGAATTTGTTTCCATATGTGCATGAGGTGAATAACTGAATTATAGAGTCAATGTGCTACTAAAAATAATGTGTCAGAATGTAAGTGTAGGCACACAGTAGTATTTGAAATACAAATATGTGACTACGGAAAATTGACCAAGTTCAATAAACCAAGCATAGACAGTGCTACTGCTTCTCTGGTGTTGCATCAAATCTACAATCTCTTGTAAACTGTAAATAAAATGAATGAAAAATTTTAAAAAAAGACAATGAAGAGATAATCTTTCACATGACATTTAAAGAGTGTCCTCTTCTGTATCCATTATTTGCAGTAAATCCAGGGATATACTCTGATAGCCTCCCACATGTTGAATGGCAGCTGTAGAGCTCCCAAATGGCCTTTATGTATTACTGTGTTACTCTGTGTGAATGAGCAGAGTAATCTCATTCCCTGGACTCACAGGGAAGGCAACAAAATTCTTTGAGAACACATTAATAGGAGTATTGTATCTACTTATTTCCTGAAATACACTTCTAAAACATTAAATTTCTATATGGGCTGAGAAGTTCTGACAAAATCTGAGCTTGTTGCAAATGATCTGAGAGCGCAACAAACACTGCACAAAAGCTTCACATGGGCTCAAAGAACAGGCAAAAGAATCTTATAGAAAATACCTATACTATGAACCTTTTCCCTTAGTGCCCTGTAACACCTCTTGGATTCTCTATATATTCTGAATTCCTCTGTCAGACAAGCAAACTAGAGGCCTAAAGTTTAACAGCATGGATTCTCTTCCTCTTCACCTGGTAAAAATACCACTAGTCCATTTTTTTTTAGCCAAGATTATCTAACATTTAACAAGTGGCAAAAACTCACAAAAATATATAACACATTTTTGCATACTATGCATATTAAACATCACAACTTGCAACATTTAAACACCTCATAGAAGAAATAATGGTGGAATTCCATGACACCATGGATCAGTTCAGGGTACAGGTGTTCATTCTGTCATATGTCAGCTCCCTGTGTATAATCATATTAACCTATCACTGAATACAAACTAACATATATTGCCTATTTTTTTACTGTATTAGCTCAGGAGCAGCTCCACAGTAACACTGTCAGCAGATCAAAGCTTTGTCCATCCCAATTTCAAGTCTAGGTAAAGCAAAACAAGACTGTTCACAGTCGTCCACGTGCATGTCTCCTCTGGGGCTTATAGTAAGATATATTATATTTTAATAGCTAAAAAAAAAAAAAAATTTGATTTCTTATTGCTGGCACTCTTCATACGTGTAAAATATCATTCAAGATGAATAACCCTGGTAGTGTTTTATATTGACCTCTCTGAGGAAATTATTTTTTAATAGTTTTTACATCTATATTTCTGTCCAGAAACATTGCCAGTTTTAAATAATAATAATGAAAAAAGAAAAAGGATAAAATCCTTGCCTGAAGGAGAAAGTAATTTAAAGTTAATGGCCTTTTAAAAATTATTGGTGCTTTTCTTACCAAACCTAGAGGAAACATATTTCAATAATGTTTATGGCTGAGTTACCTGGGTTTGATTTTTTTCTCTTTTTTGTCAACATATTGTTTAGATTTCTTCACTGCATCAAAATAATTTACAGCTGCTAATGTATCTTTGTGCTTGTGTGAGTACATATGCTGTGATTTTATGTCGGTAATTTTGTACATTTTTGTGTAGTCAACTTTCTTACAACTTTAAAAAAAATGTAGTAAATTGTGTTACCGTTACAATCAAACACATCATGATGTGTACACTTGCTTGTCATTGGGAGGTATCTTGTGTTCAGGGCATCTTATAAATTGGTACTGGTTGTAGAGTGAATTATGCACAACTCACAACAGCACACAAAAAAAGAAAAATTCTTTAAGAATTTTCAAGCACTTGGAAAGAAGGAAACAATAGAATTAAGGTCAACTGAATCTTTCTCCTCAGTGCCTGGATATGAGGTGGGAAACAAGCAAAAGGTATTTGATGCAGTGACTTACAAGAGACCACAGCAGTCAGAAATATTATCTGAATGGAAATTCTTTCTCTCTTTCACCTACATGCGTTATTGTATATACTTATTTATATATATATACTGTGATCTGTACGTTGGATGCAGCCTTCAGATTCAGACAACAGGATATGGCTGGAAATAAATTGTTACTGACCACATTTTGGTTTTCAGGACAAGGACAGCAAACACCAAATCCCCTGGCTCTGGCAAACCTTGAGTAAAATATTAAGTCATTACCAGACTTAATGTTTTTTTCTTATTTCTAATGGGAAAACCCAATTGTGTTCACTCATTCCCTTTGCTCTTCCTCGTGTCTAAGAGGAGCCATATAAAATGAAGCTTTTCAAGGTAAATTCTTCATGGTAGCAAATGCCATATATGGGAAAATTTAATCCAAACGTGTACTTTTTGACAACAGTAGAAGTAGCAGAAAACAAAATATTTTAACAGTAAAATAACAAGTAAATAATGTATAGGCAAAGCTCAACCTATGTCTGCAGTCATCCAAAGAAAAACTGACTCCCACACAGTTGTGTACCATGGACCCCTCCATTAGAAGACTTCATACTGAACAGTGTATCAAATTAAGCTTGAATATAAATGACAGCTCATAAACTCAGAAAGATCAGTGGAAAGCTCTGATAAGTATGAATCAGTCATCTTCCTCTGTGTGGAAGTCAATCTACCATACAGAAGTTTGTTTCAGCTCTGTAATTCTGATTTAAGGGAAAAAGCATGCCACTAACTTGCAAATTAAAAAGAGCTACTTGCTTCACCTGGCAATATAAGTTAGAGAAAGAATGATCAAATCTCTTCAAGAAGTGCCTCATTTAACCTTCCCATGGTGAAACCATACCGGCTGTCTCAAATCACCTCCCTGTTCTCCATGTGCCCCAGCAAAGAGTCTAAGAGGATCTGTTCTATGACCTTCCCAGGCACAGAGGTGAGGCCTACAGGTCAGTAGTTCCAAGGGTTCTGCATTCTACCCTTTTGAAAGATGGGTACAAAGTTTCCCTTTCTCCAGTCACCTGGGACATTACCTGACTGCCACGATAATTCAAATATCATGAAATGGATTGGTAACTAAGCTTCAAAGTAAATTCAGGCTGTACAGGTAAGACACAGTAGGCATTTATTCTCAAGCTTGGTATGGATCTCTAAACCAAGAAAATCCTCCTATGGATTTTATGGAAATATAATCCTAAAGCACTTGGTTATAATGTCCAATGTGAGTCTGCTATACATTGGTTTTGATTTGTACAAGCTTTAAAACCATTTCAGAGAGCAATCAGGTCCTTCTCTTTCCTGTCCAGCCTTTGTCATTCTCCCTATACTCATTCCACCATGCATCAAGACACAAATGCTTGTTATTTTCCTTCTTTTCACAAATGCTTGTTATTTTCCTTCTTTTAAAGAATCATCATTTTTTTATGAAATGCACATACTCCTCTAATTTTTTACTTGTTTCTTATCAATATGATGTCAGAGAAGCAAGTCCCACTTCAAATCTTAGGTCAAAGAGTAATGAACAGGACCAACACCACAGTCTAAGATGAGGAGATTTAACAACTTCATTCCTTCAGGAAATGAGTCAGCATGATTTTTTTACTGAATTTCTATAATGTTCCTGTGGTACCTAAAATCCAAAGGTAACCAAGGCAAAGGCACCAAGGAACCTTTACTGATATGTGTGTGTGTTTATATATATATTCACATTAAAGATACAAAATGCAAATGTCTCAGAGAATTGATTATTCCAGCATGCTGAACAATTTGAGTGAATTTGCTTTTTAGTTCTACTGTGGGATTTGGAGGAAAGTGAGATATTAATATCTTACATAGTTCAAGTCTAACACTGTTTAAGTAGGACAACTCGCCTCTCTCCCCACATCAATTTCCCCCTGCACTTGAAAATTACCAAGTCTCTGTTTCTGCCTTACAGGTTGTAAACTGGACCAGCCATTAGAGACATCGACACCATATATAGTTCATTCTCTGGTTTTGAGAGAGAGGAATCTCTTAATTTGTGATTTCAAAGTGAAATGAACTGGGCAGCAAATCTTGAGTGTTCCTACTAATCATTGTCCTTGAAAAAATTTTCATTATAGCACATCTGACAAAGGTGTCAGAGGCTTGTAATCAATTCATCTTTTGGCTATAAATCTAAGCATACAGCCATAGGACAGCTTTCCCTATTCACTGCTAATAGACATAGACTAAAGTTACAAGAGACACTGAGAAGATGCAGAGATGCTGTCATAATACAGTAACCTCAGTACTTAATATATCTATATTACATAATACAGTAGATCTTTTTTATTTAAAGTACAGTTTTTTAAAACAACTTCAGTTCTTCAATATCAGAAAAACTCCAAAGTGATGGAAGTGATAAAAAACATTACAGAATTATCTCATAAATTCCTGAAGTTCCGAGTTTAGAATAAATTGCAAATTTTGCTCAGTCTACTTTTATAAAATCATCAAAGAGTTTGTCTCTAGGTGTCTTCTATGAAATGTATTTAAAACCGCCATACCCAGCTGAACCAATGGCCAAACATCCTTTGCAAGTACAATACTGCCGGACAAGATTACTGAATGTGATTGCTGAATGTGTGCTGAATGTTTGCCTTTTCTGGTTAGGTAAAACTTTTAGATCTTCCAACACAATTTTTTTTTTATAACTTCTGCAGAGGCAAAACCAACCTAAGTCCAGGAAAGATCATTATAATTAGAAAGGTACAATTCAGACTGCAGCCAGTGCAAAGCAAGAGTTTTGTATCATCACCTTGCTACATATGTAAAATGTGAGGGAGGAAGAACAGTATTAGAGTCAAGATTGAATTGAAAAGAGGAGTTAAAATGTAAGGGCTTTTTTTCCCACCTTTACCCACATAGCTCAAGCTCTGACACTGTCAGAAGAGGAAATGCAAGGAAGAGTGCAAAAACATTGCAAACATTTTGCAACTTTCCTAAATACTATAACAGTCTCAAAATTTGAAGCTCAGTTGCCTGAAACCACATTCTGAAACCAGATTCTTCGTATGTAGCAACCCTTCATGGATTTTCTTCTCATAGCATTATCCAACACCTCTTTGAACCACTGTAATTACCACACAACCAAATTGTGTGAATAATCAGGTTCTTAGATAAACACACAGTTTAAATTAACTATAAGTATGCCACATCCTAATGATGGAAAATATCACCTAAATTCTAAAATTCTTCTCTTTCCTTTCTTTTTTTCTTTGTAGATCTTAAAGTGTGTTCTGAGGTTAAATTAATTTGAATTTCTTAATAATGTGGTCTCTCAAAATGGAAACAAGTCTTTTGTTCCCTCATTGGATGAAGATAAGGAAAAAGAAACCCTCAAATTTGACCCTACATTTTAAATTTGGCAAGTGAACCTTTAAAATAATTGAGATAATATAAAATAGAATTTATTTAATAATACACTCAAACATAATAAGACTTTATTTAATTTCAAAAAGCAGTGTATAGGGCACCTTTCTTTTGAGTTTTAGAAAATGCAAAGAATGAAAACCAAATCCCTAAATTTTCATGTTGATATTTGAATAAATTTTTTTGTCTGTGATTCACAGCAGCATGGAAAGCCATTTCTGAGATCTGGTCTTCTTTCAGACTCTGGAAGGAAAAGAAATACTTAGTGTTTTCCTCCTAGAAGAAAAAATGTTGCATGCTATACCTTCTTTGGTTTCAATTAACAATTTCTAGATGTCATGATAAAATGCTAAGGTTTATAAATTTTCACTACTTTTTTTTTTAATGCACTTCAGAGAAGGACTTAGTGAAACAGATGATACTGAAGTTCCTACCACATTCCAATCCTTTCCATTATTTTTACTGATTCAGCACATAACTCACACTAACTCTAATGAACAGGCTTGAGGCACATGCAATTATTTTTTTAGCAAAAACTTGTCATTAACATGTACAAAAATTATGCATTCACTAATGACAAAGATACAGTCCTTATGTTAAATCCAAACAAATGATAAATTCTGTTGTTGTAAATCTGTTTAAGGACGTAAAAACCAAAATGTTTCTCTATTATATCTTTAATTTTCCTTTTCTTATTTTGAAATATTCAGTAAATTAACAATTTTTAAATCTGTCTAAACAGTGAAAATTCATTTTTCTTTGAGGGTTTTTTTTTCTCCATGTGCCCTCCACTGACAGAACTAAGAGAACCATAACAGATATTTTTTTATTTTTTTGCAAACTTTTTATGTCTCAGAGTTTGGACATAATATTTTTGATAGAAGAAAAGGAGTCAGAAAAAAATAAATCTTAAGAAACCCCAAAAGAAAATTCTTCGAAAAAACACACTTGCACACAGTAATCTCATAGTGAAAGTAGTGTGGTTTGTGCATTTTTAACACATTACAAATTATAACCAAAACAAAAAAAAGCAAACAGCTTAGTTTATGTTGCAAGGCAATAATGATTTCAGATGATAAGACATGAAGGACATAGTCCATATATTCATGTTCTTTATTACAGTAATGTTATTGGAAAGATATGTAAATCAGTACATTTCAAAATCTGGTTTCTGTCACTCACTGAATTTAAGGTTTGCTACGTGATGAATCTGTTGTGAAGTCATTCAGTGCAAACCTGTTCTGGTCATCAGATACAAGGACATGAAAAGCATTACTAAGGGAGATCTGATGTTACTATCATTAACCCTATCTTTTAATAATGGTACTGAACCGTTTGAGCAGATTTAAGTCATCATGCAGGATAGGCAGATATGATTCAGATCTCTTATTCTCTTACTAGAATCAAACTGAACATGTTAGGTCTTAAACCAGTGAAGTGTTTGGCTTAATTCCAAGTGCATGGTTAATTCCACTAAATGAGAAGTACATTGGCATGCCTGCTATTACAAATGTAGTGTGGAATTGTGACAAACTGGTAAAGTTTTCAGCAGAAAGTGCATATACCCTAGGACACTGTTTTATAAGGGCCTGTGAAAGATATAAGGAGACAAGACAAAAAATGTTTACATCCTGAAACTTCCTTTCCTCCTCCCCCAGCCACCCAAAATTTCCCATGAAATATAAAACCAATGAGATGAAATTTTGATTCTTATTTTAAAGGACTGATCTGGGCTAATAAAACAGTTTTTCCAGACCAAATATAAAAATAAGCAATTATGTGATCAGTATAACGGAAAAATAACAGCAACCTAGAATTCATCTGAATATAATTGTCCAAGTGATATGTAAGGGTAGCCTGAGTGTTCACTGTACATAGAAGATGAACTTGCATTTTTCTGAATTAACTCAGAAGATTCTTGTACAACAGTTTCAACCTCTGACAGTTTATTTGAATAAAGTCTTAAGCCTCAACAGGGAAGACTTTTTTAGTCACAAAGTCCTTAAGCATAAATACTGTGCACAATGAGACTGAAATAACACTTTGTAAAGAGCATATAGAAGATGCTGTCATGAGTTTAAATGTGCCCATGCAGCCAATTATTAATACTCTATGGTAATCACATGAAATGGAACAAGTAATAAGTCACCATTTCTGGTTGGATCACAGAATACCATTTTACCTTAATGTAGAAAGGTTTAAAATTCCTTTGCACTCCTTCAGAAACAACATGGAAAAACTTTATTTCAAATTTATTAAACACCCAACCTCATGAACTTGTCAAGATGCATTTTATTCTCAATGCTCCATAAATAAAGTCTAGAGAGGGAATGGAGGGAGGTGTTTTACATTGCACTACAGTAGATGAAGTGGTAGGGTGAGAAATTTAATACTGCACTTTGCTTTCTTTTTTTATAAGCTATATAACCCTCATTTCCAAATCAGTTATCTAAATTCAAGATTAAATGTCTTCTAGAAAACATTAAATGAGACACAGATATCTGAGGTCAAGAGCTGAGTTTTTTTGCATTCAGAATTTCTTTCTTTTCTCATGCATACTTTGTGAATACTGCTTATATTACAGGAGTATTCAACCTTACATTAAAGGGTTGCATATAAGTTAAGTGATGTAAATATTACCATTTGTACATGATGACAAACAACAGTGATTCCTGATGGTTTCACAAACTCTTCTAAGGCTTTTCATAAATATTTGTTCTGCAGGCACATTTTTTAACCATCTTAACTGCTCAAAATGGAGCCACTCTTCCCAGGGTATTCTAAAAATGTTATAGTTGTTGACATTAGTAAGCGAGGGGCAGAAGAAAAGATGGGGACATAGGAGTCTAACTGCTGAAAACTGTTATCTGCAACATGAGCATTTGGTGTCAGATCCACTTAGGATCATCATCTATTTTTTTCCAACTGTGTAATGCACAGATGAGAATGTAAATGATTTTTCAGCAGGTAACTTGAAAGTTACATCACAGCTGTACAGTCACTTTGAATGATGGGAAAAGAGCAAGTAAATTTTCAGAACTTCTTTTTGTTTTCTAGTATAGATGTCAAGGTACAGTTACAAAAGAAAAGGAATAAAGTTCAACAAGAGGTTTGAGTAAACACATAAAAATATGGAAATTCATCTGACACTTACCTAAATCTACAAAGATGCCTGGAACTTGATGAAATAAACAGCTCAGGAGATTCTAGAACTAAAATTATCAGCTACTGACTAAGGATGAGAACAGGTCATATAATTTATGAATTAAATTATTTTTAGATGCATATCACTGCAAGGCTCTCCTTTCTACAGGAACCAAAGAAGCTAGGAGATTAACTCCCACTTTTTGAATAGGGGCAGGCTTCTCATGTCCCTTTGTCACACCCATTTTCATCAGAAATATAACTTGATTATAAAAATTACAGAAGAGTAGAAAATTATTAAAGAACTCCTTCCATCCTGCACTAGGCAAATCTGAGACTGCTGAAGTTTTCTGACAAAATCTAGGAAAATTCCAGCCTAAAGTAACTGCATTAACTTAAGTGAAGCTTCTTTTTCCACACTGCTTTATTTAGGCCAGGAGTTCAATACCAGCTCCTAACATCAACTCTTTTCCTCATTGCTGCTGAGTTGTTCTCAGGCAAATTTTTCTCTGGATTTGGCCAGAAATTGTAATTTTAACGTGAGACAGCTTTTCAGGCAACTACTGAATTTAAATGAAAATTCAAAGTGGAATCAATTTTTGGCAAAAATATTCACAATTCAATGTGATGGGCACAGAACCAGATGCAAGAAACATAACGTCTGTTGTTTCACAGGAGCTACCAGTTCTTTCTTTTTTCCTGCTCTCTCTGTAGCACAGCACTTCAGCCATCTGCTCCAGTCAACAGTGCAAAGACTACATCGACATGTTCAGTTCATGTGTTCTCTTTCACCTTTTGAAATAAGCTGTAACCACCTATAAATGTGAAAATGTCAAAAGTCCTCATCCTGTCTTCTCGTACAGATATCTGTTTAGAGCATTGACCAGGACACCATTCAGGCATTATGAGAAGTGCACTTCTCCCTGAATCCTCTCAGGCATAACTCGCATGTTTGACATCAGATTTCCCAGCCAGCATCTGGTAGCAAAGCTCATTGCAACATTCATACTGTCCTCCTCCTATCCCAGATGGTTTCCCTTACCTCACTTCCCCCTCCACTTTTTCATCTATCCACAGCTCTGACTGGCAGTTCTATGACACTATGTTGTACCATCAGGTTTCTCCTACCCTTTGCTAAGTAGACAGGAATGTTGGTGCTTTTGCATGCTCTAACAAATCTTCCTCTTCTGTCTGGCTTTTGAACAATATGATTTCCCTCCACCTTCCTCCTCAGCACATTTATTTTATCTGATATCTTTGAGTCACAGGAGTGATGGAGCTGCACAAGGAGAACGAATGATTGATGTTTGGCCAACTCTTAAATACTAATGTTTTCAAATAATTTTAGTCAACAATGTAAGTAATTTCCGTAGTTCTTGAGAGTTCTGAACTGTCTGTACATATTAGTTGTCATCACAGCCAAATTAAAAAGGATCTTGGAAATTCCTGGTAATTTTTACAATGCCACTTACTCTGAATATAGAACAGCCAGAGAGCAAATTTGAATTCAAGTGGTTGAAAAAGAGATCTTATGCAAGTAATGTTGTATGGAAAAGTCTGTGAATTTGTTTGCAATAAAAGCTTCGACATTCACAAATGATCTAAGGAGAGTTATTTACTTCACAGAAACCCCCTACCAAAGAATATCATTTTTTTCCATTCTGCTTTGCTTTACAGAAGGAAACCATGCTACAATTAAAAAGCTAATTATGCATACAGAGAAGAAAGATTGTTTTTCAGAGTTGGCCTGTTAAGAAATAATGAATTTCCTCCAATAATCTCATTCTGAGCCAACTAAAAACTAAGAAGAAGGTTATTCATACTTTTTTAGAACACTTGATATTACTTTGGAATTTGTTGTCTTTATCAAATCTATTGGAGTGTAAAGATGAATTCAATTTTGTTTTTAATGTATAAGTGCTCCAATTCTTATGTAGGTATTATAATAATATTACAGTATGATAGCATCCTTCTCTTCTATCTTAGATCTTTCAGGCTTTTTTGCATAGAATCCTTCAAAATTTATCTCCAAAGTCTTCTAATTTAGGTTAATGCAAATTAATTCTTCATTAGCTCTCCTCCCTTATTTATCTTGATCTTCAAACTTACACGCTCTTTCAAGAGTTAGTCCTCTTTAACTGTGTCAGGGATGTGATTCCAAAACTCCAGTTTCTTCCATTTTGTCTGTCAGTGATGACAGTTTCAACTGCCTATTAGCTTCCTCCAGAATTATCTCAAATCTTGCAATCTGTACATGCAAAAACCCCAAAGAAAAACACACCCCATACAACTTAAATTAATGAAGTCTCATACTACTCTAAAACTATCCTTTCCTGGGATGTTAGAAATAATTTTTAGATGTTAGGAAAATTAACTGTTTGATAATGACTAGACAGCAAATAACTTAGTTCTTACCTTGAATGCCAATATAAGCATGTGATGTGTTGCTGAAACTTCAGATTCTGCAACAGATACTGCCTTGTGATATCATTCCTGTTGTTGGGCACAGCTGAATACTTTGCTGTTAAAATAGAGCATCATTTCATTTGTTGTTCTTATTGATTATGAGAATAAAATCAACATGACAAAACTGATCATCCAAAACATTTTCTCATTTCTTTTCAAATTAGAAATGAGCTTTTAAAATCCATAGATTAAAAATTAAACTGGCAGAGAAACCACAGAAATGCAGGTTATGCAAGAATTGAAGGTATATTGTGATAAAATGTTTAATGGCAACATTATGACTACTCTAGGGGTTTTTTCCTGTATGTTGTTCAAATCCTTTTGATCTCCCTGAGGCTGAAATTATGGTTCTTGATGAGAATCTACCAGCACTGGTATAAAATGGGTACCATTCAGAGATCTGGCCCTTATTTTGGAATATAAATTATATTACACAAATTCAGGACATGTAAACATGAGGTATTTTTATTTAAATTTCTCTTTGAATATAATTTCTTCTCGATTCTAGAATTATTTGATATTATCTTTAAATGCACATTTCTGATAGATAAAGCATAATTTGAAATTTCAGCACATATTCTGTATGAAACCAGAACTCTGTACTTTGCTAGCTACAGCAGCACATTAAAGACTGGTTAGGGAAAGGAGAAATGCACATTGCTGCCAAGAGTGAAAAAAAAAAAAAAAAATACACCAGGAAATAAAACCTTCTGACTGCAATAAGCTCTTTTCAACAAGGAAGACATTCATGTGAAATACTGGTGTAAAAGTTCTTGTGGGTTTTTGTGTCTCGTTCAGAAAAATATGATGCAATTTGTAGAAATCAAATCAGCCGTTAGATGTATTTCTACCATCAGCAGTTACTCACCAGCTTAATAGCCTGCGTCCAACATGGAGCTAAGTCATGCTACTTCAAAGTTGCAGAAATTGCTGCAATAGTTGTTTGGGGTATTATTCATTTGGGCACTCTTAAGTATTATGTAATCCAAGATGAAATTCCCTGCCTAAGGTAATAACAAATTCTTTGCTGTTTTCAGAAAGTCAAACACACTTTACTGAGGTACAGCTTGTGTTTACATTAGAAAAAAACAAATTCATGAAGATTTCTCCTGAGCTGAGCCATCATTCTAATAATCGTCTTCCCTCTGGTTACATCCAAAGTAGACTTACATTTTAACAAGATTTAGTTTGTTCTTATGTTGTGATGAAAGATGCCAGGTTCAGTCTGGAAAGTGGATGGAGTCAAAACGTGTTTGGATTTCTGTTTCTCTGACAGTTTAACCTTTCCCCAGTCAAAGTTTTGTCCAGGTATAATTTGAGGATTTGGATCATTTTATAGAGATTTCAACATATCTTCATGGATACAAAAGGGCCAAATCCCGGGACAGGTGTCTTCTTAACAAATTGTTAGCTTCCCCCACAAAGTGAGAGCCATTGACAGAGCCTGAAGAGCAGAGATCAGTGTACGGTACAATGTGTTCTGGAACATTGATTTTACTGAGAATCCACAGCAGTTCCAGCCATTCCTGGATGCTACTGCTGACCCACTGCTCACCAGACCAGCAGGAGACAGTTCTCAAGAGATCACAGAAATGGCTAAGGTTCATGCTGCAAAATTCCCTGATATTTAAAGGCAATATACCCTTAAGACATATCCCTTATCTAAAAATACATTCTTTAGAGAGATGTTCTCAAGATGGGATTATGGTTTCCCTAGCAGCCAATTAAAAAATTCATGAATTTCTTCTTGTGCATGAAGTTCAGATAACTCTCCTCATTTACATCTTTCCAGACAACATCTGCCCTGTTGGTTGTACAGCCCCAGTGGCACAGCCAAGGACAAGCAGAACTAGGCAGAGTTTAAACACTCATAATTTAGGCAATATACAGTTTATCTACACCTCACTGCCAAGATCTTTTAGGTTCCTTCCAACCCAAACCATTCTATGGTTGTACAGTTTTGCCTACTTTTTCATTTACTATGTTGTACTGTTGAGACAATTACTCCTGATAGGAAGAGAATAATTATTTTTGTCTATAACAAAAATTTAGTGCTCTAAACTCTTCCCAAGAAGCAAAAAAATCCATGTGAATGTCTCAGGATCATAAACATGATGTTGTTGACCTGAGTCAGATAGAGATGAGGTAGATTGTGTTAATCAAACAACCTTGGATATGAGTTTTCTGAATTACGGCATGAGCATCTTGGTGCAGTTACGTGATGCATTTATACCACATAAACAGCAGTGTTAGTTGATTGGGTTCAGTTGGGCAGTCCAAACACCAGCAATAAAAGGAGGCACATTAGCCAGACAGTTTGCTGAGACAAACCTTGTGGGCCATGGTCAGAAGGTGCTGCACACACTGCCCCTCTGGGGTGTCCTAGCAATTACATTGTCCTTAAGTAGCTATGGCCATCACTGCCTGGTACCATAATATCAGAGTTGCTGTTTTCTGAGATATGTAATACATCTTTCTGAGTCTGACTTTTGAAAAATGTCAGTGTGTGGCCCTCAGAGAAAGATAATCTGGCTTCTTTTGAGTAACAGATATAAATATGATAATATAATAGGCTCTGCTTAAAGTGATACTTGATTTTATGCTTGGAAAAGTCTTAGCAGATAGTACAAAACACACATATCCATGACCCTGCTGCTATTACTGCTACAACCATTATTATTTCAGTGTTTTCCCCACAGCAGTTTGATTTATGACAAAACTACAGCAGAAATAGCAAAATATCATAAAGAAAACAAATTCCTGGTCCCAACAGGAAACATTACCACCTTGCCACACCCAAACTGCACAAGTCTGTCTTTGCCAGCATATGGTAGCAACTTCCACACTGATTATTAACAATCACGTCTGAATGTCATTCCTCTCCAGAACTGGATGCTGCCTGGGAGAGCACCAGTAGGGACAGACAAAAACCACACAGAAGGGATCTTGCTTTCCATTGAACTATAGGAAAGAAAGGTGGCACTGTGTTCAAGTCCATAAAGCAAGCACTTTGTTCAGTTTAGCAGCAGATGTACATTTACGGGCTAAATTAGGTGCTGCAGTGTTTAATATTACCTACTCCGTACATATTCTTATAGACAGTTAACGGAGCACAGATTAATTATTTAATATTTACTGTTTCTCCCTAAACCTATAAATGTGCAAAAAGCTAAATATTAGACTATGCTACAGTGAGAGGAACAGAATTTCAGAAAAGCTCATGAAGAACACAACTGAATCTTCCTAAAGCAAACAACTTTCACTCAGAAGAAAACACATGACTTGAATAATATTAATATAATATTAAACAAGGATAAGTGACAATAACATTTTTCATCAGTACAACCTAAAATCTGTTTCAAAGGAGATAAGATCACTAATGGTCATATTAACTGAAGTCAAGGAGCTTCCCTTAACTCACCCAGCAGACCAATGCGCAAGCCAAGAACAGAGTTCAACTCTACTGAGACGCAGTCCAACAACTCCATCATTAGTAAAGCCACCTTGGTTTTGTGTTAGCAAATTATGACTTTTTTGCAACCTCACTCACAACAAAGTTTCACTCAGAATGATATCATTTTAGCCATGTTTCCAGCAGGACTTAATGTCAGTATATGTTCAAATCTAACTTCAACCTAATCTGAACATACTTTAAAAAATATCCTTTTTTTTTTTTTTTTTTCAAAAAATCTATTAGTTACACAATTTCCCAAGTAAACTACTTGGGAAGTAATAGTTGTATGCAATTTTTAATCCTAAAGCTTTTACCATAATTTCTAATTTTTAATCCATTAAATGAAAAACCTTTTAATCAGCCCAGACTGTCAAGAAGAGAGGCTATGTCATGTGAAGTCATTTTCTTCAACAAAACACTTCCCAATCTGCTGTAGATTTGCCTGCCCATAGATGGTAGTGATCAGAAATGTCAGCTTAAAACAGATTGTTGTGCCTTAAATCTGAATACGCTTAAATAAAATGAAAGCTCTGAAAAATAGGTAACATTAATTTTAAATTCCCGAACTGAACTTAATTTCATTGAGGATCTGGGAAAGATATGCAGTGTGCATAAATGCATTGATTTATGTTGAGAGACAACAAAAATGGTCTCATCATATCTGATTTTTAAAATGAAAGTTTTTTCGTAAAAATAATTCATCTTCATGTGAGGTCATACTGCACTAATAACACTCTACATAGTGAGTTAACCTGTTTCTGATCTCCTCAGCTATAGACAAGGAGTAAACTCTAGGGTATATTGCAGTTATGGAAAAGCAATCTGTTCTCTCCAAAACATGTGAAAGCCACTGAGAAGCAGGCAGAAGATTGTTCCATATGACAAGGAGATAATTTCTACCAGGTAGTAAATTTGCTTAAATCGCCGAAGTTAGTACACAAGACACATTTACATGTGACCTTAGCCTAAAACTGCCCTCTGCAACAGGGCATGGATCTATCTGTTCACCAATACTTCTATGTCTTCTTCATTAAAATTTGACTTAATGTGTATTTTGAAGGAACAGTAAGTATGATATTAGTTGTACAACTGAAGGACATCAAAACTTTCCATAAATTACCATAGAATGAAACCCTGTGTAAACAAAAAACCCATTTCCCTGGCCTCCCCAGATACTATAGTGAACATTTGAGTCAGGATTTTACACTACTCCCCAAAGGCCCTGTAATATTCAAAGGCATGCCTGTGGCACTGTACAGTCTGCTTCTGTTCTGAGCTTTCAAAAATGTTTGCCCAGCTCTTATCTGGTCACCACCTCTTCTTTGCAGAGCCATGATAACAGGTCACTTTTCTCTTGTAGACCATTTCATAACATCATCAGCACAGATAACTTTTTTCCTGAACTTCCCTCTCCCTTCCTAATGCTTCCATCTGTTCTTAAAAATTCTTAAACCTTGTGCTTGAAAGTGATTTCCTTTGGAACAGCAACCAAAGCAATTTCCTCATAGCCATCTTTCCCCTAATATTGCCAGATATGACAAAAATGTTCCATTCAGTTACACAGTAATTTAATTAGCTTAGTAAATTCTGAATCTCAGGCCCCTACAATGCTGTTTCATCTGATTGCTAAATTTCAGCCTTGGTCCTTCCAAGGAACAACAATTAAAAATATATTTTTCCTTTTTAACATTCACTGTACTAAGTGGTTCTCTTTCTCACATTTTTGTTTGGTTTTATTACATTTGTTCATAATTTCTTGCTCAACATGAACTCACAGCCTTTACAGAATCTGAGAGGAAAGAAAAATTTCAAATCCATAAAGAAAAAATGCATAAAGAAAAATTATTTTATTTTATTTTTTATCACATCTAGAAATACTCCATTTTCCTGCTAAATTATTTTTTTTCTATTGATCCAGATTTTCAGGCTGAAATAATCATGAAAAATGGTGACAAAAATTTGCTTGCAACAAGAAATGTGACAAATATGAACTTTTGCTTTCATTTGGAGAGAAAATGAAAAAGAAATGCAAATATTAAGAGTTTTCTACAGGTCAGAAATTTCATTTTCCAGTCATTTTCCTCATTGGATGCATTTAAGCTATCTTTTAATGCATTAAAAATTTACTTGATTTTTTTAAAGCACTTGCAATTGTTTAGTTCCCTAACACTTAGGAAGAAGAAACTACTTTGCTTATTTAAAACTCTGTTCTTTTTAATGGGATTTACTGGAGTCTACCTGGACACAAGAAATTCTCCCATTCAGAGGTAAATGCATTAAAGGATCTGAGCTTAGAAATGGGTTAAAAGTGAATTGCAATTTCTTTTATCTGATTGCTGAAACATAAACCATGAAGTTTTCTACTGTTTCCTGAAAACTTTTAAAACTGAAGCCCTCTGGCTGAGGGAAAGAAGGGCAATACAGCAGAGGTACAATTTGCAAACCTTAAGACTACAGTAAGCAAAATAGTCTAAGGAGGACAATGAAACAAAAAAAAAAAGCTTCTCAAACAGCTGCTGTTATTTACAGAACACTATATTCTTTACCTCTAACTTGGCTCACAGTCACATGCATTTGACTGTTATGTCAACTTCATTAAGGAATGCTGATTTGAAGACACTGGATGCTACTGTCCAGGCCTGAAAGGCACCCTCAGAAGCAGCTCAGGAAACATAGCTAGGGTACTAATGCGAAGAGCACATGCCAGGCCTTTAAAAAATAAATAAATAAAGTGGAAGAAATAAAACATCTCTTGAAAGGCAGCGCACAGGTGTAAGATTCAGTGAACAACTGTACCAGTCAGAAAACAATTCCAGGAAAGCGTGGCTCAAACTGTATTTCCTATTATGCAAGAACAGGTGCAATTATAAATAAACAGTACTTTTTCCCGCAACAATTAATACATTTGTTTTTCTATCATAAAGCCAAATAAAGCCATTTTTAATGCAGTACGTAGGTATGACTTTACAGTGCCAATAAAATTGCAGTTTCTTTTTAAGATCACAAATGTAAGACACAAGAGATGCAAATTTCAGTGATTCATCAAAAATAGTTTGAGCTACAAGTGTTGAGGAAAATCAAGAATTTTTTTCACAGCTTCTAGTGGCAGTGATGTCTTGTGTATGCAGCTGGGTGAATAATGAACTATACTTATGAATAATTACACCATCATTGATTTGGTTTTTGGGTTTTTTGCAGCAGCAGCTGCCCAAATTCTCTTCCTCTAATGATTTCTAATTCAGCTTTAAATAGAAAAAGGAATGTGAATTATTTTCCAGATGGAATGTGAAGATATTTTTATGGATTAGTGATGAAAGAACCCAAAATGTCTTAACATATGGTTGTAGGAGGGATGCTCTTACCCTCTGAGAATACTGAAAAAGAGCTTGAGAAAATAGGGAATTTATGTCCAGACGGAAACACTCATGCAAATTTTAAATTGGCCTATTCTTCCCTGCAAAGCAATTTAAAGCAATTTACTACTGAAAAAACCAATGCATTTCTGCCTGAAAGTACCTCAAAGCAGATGTGCAGTTAGTTTCTGCAAAAGCTTAACTTTATTAACTTTTTTGGTGCTTAGTTCTTTATCCTATAGGTAACATTGATGCCTAAAGTTTTTTTGCTTTTTTACATATTTGTAACTTTGTAGATTTTAATATACAATGGATTTTTAATTTTAATATTTTCTAGCACTTTCTCTCTTTAGAACAGTAATTCCCTTTCTCACATATTCTGTTTAGTCTTATTTTCAAGGAAAAGATTTTCTAACAAGGACATCCTGTTTTGCCCCAGCACCTGGAGACATAACAAGATACAGAACTAAGAACCCTTGGAGGGACTCCAAGGGGCAGGCCCAAGAGTGGGTTTCCAGGGCAACCATCTCCTATTGGATGTACCTGCTAGATATAATATTTAGTTACACTTATAAAAATTGTGAAAATTCAATTCTGTGCATGCACGTAGGGATTATCTGTGCACCTGAAAGCTTTCATTAAAAGACTGCTCTTTATGTTATCAACTCTAATATTGTTTGGAAATCTTTTCTTCCAATTTTAGGCAACAACACAGGCAAGAAGAAAATGTTATTGACCTTTCTGGTGTGTAAGTTGTTGGTAGTTGATTACCTATGCTGTGATTTTTCCCTTGAAGTATTCATAATTGCTGTTTTCCTGCTCAGCCTAGTGGTCACTATCACTCATATTCTGAGGGTCTCACTAAGGATTCCAGGAAGTGGGAGGACACCTAACTTATGAAGTATAGAACTCTGCTAAGCATTTGCATCTGGCAGATGGAATTTGACTTTTCTGAGTCCTTATGCACACATTTGTGAAGTCTACATAAAAGCAGTTATTGATCTTTACAAGAATCAGGTTGCCAATGGTACAATCCCAGAATTCTTTATTTACACATTGCTATACAATTATTGATCTGCTGAGCTACCTATAGTATTGGTTAGAAGCTGACTGCAGAGGCAGCCCTGAGAAAAGCTAAGAAGGAATATGATCATTCTTTACTTCTCTACAGACCCGTCTGGGTGCTGATTATTAACGTTCCATTTGTGGAAGCTCTAACTATCCTTATCTGTTTACTAACCTCTGGCAAACTAACCAGATGTGAGATAAACTGGAACAAAATTCTGCAACAAATACAGGATACAGCAGTCATTACTGAGTGTTAATGCACTGGTGACCTTACAGTGCATTCAGTTACAATCAATATTATTCCAAGATTTGCTTACTTTTCCCTCAGTTAAAACATTTTAGCTCTAATGTGACTTCAATACATCTGACAGTAAATTAGATGTATTTGTTTTTTTCATTTTTTTAAATGCCATTAAAAGGATTTTTTTTTCTTTTTTTCCTTTCACAAAATAACCTAGAAAATACAATGTCAATCATTTTTTTACACCAGGGAATCTCAGTTTTTGGGTAAGGCAAGTGGTATACCCCTAACCAAGACATTACACTGAAGTGAAAAAACAGAGATGAAGTTTGTTTTGATTTGGATTTTATTCATGTAAAGTTTTGAGGTTAAAAATCCACCCTTCAGCCCCTCACTTAGCTGTAAATAACAGGATGTTAGAGGCAAACAGAGTAAGAGTTACTGGTTACCAGTAGCATACACAGGTGGTTCTGCATCAGGCAGAAATCACAAGACCTTAGTGAAGGCTGGAGTTCATATATTAAGGACTGATAAGTACCTGTAGGCTCCACAAGTTTATGACGAGGGATTCTATCAAAGACCTTTTTGCAAATTTTCATCTCAATTTATATTAACAGATGTTTAGGATCAAGATTATACTTCAGCATAGCAGGACCCAAAAAGCTTCATATATCTCTGGATCAAGTAAACCATTAAAGCTAATATCAGTAAATACTTATTGTAACTCAGGGATATAGCATAGATTTGTGCCTTATAATTTGTGTTATTCTATGTTGAGCAGCAAGAAAAATATCCAGATTTCACTTCTCATAATCTCATAATTCACTTCTCATATCTATAGTTTAGAAAATTATTATAAAGAAAACATCAGCCCATCCTTCCAACTTCTTCTTGGTCTGTAGTGGGATTCTTAGCTCAGGTGCAGCCCCAAATATCTGTGCCTAGTTTTGGATATCCAAACTAACTTCCTGATACCCAGAATACTACAATGTAATGTAGTGATAACTACAGCATACAGATAAATCCATGTTAAATCCAAACAGTCTTCAGATAGAGTGACACAGGGGTGTTCCCACACCCTGCACAGAATTTCCAGCCCTGGTAGCATGATTCAGAAATGCTCAAGCTGCTAACTTAAACCTAATAGGACATGCTAAGATTCAGCTTTATGCTCTGCAATATCACATAAAATGCTTTTGGATTTCTGGTCCTGGAAAAATGTAGCCCCTTCTATGAAATACTGTGTCTAAATTAATAAGGATGCCTAAACTGAACCTGTCTCTGCCTGGAGCCAGCATGGCTTTTCCTGCTCTTACAAACCATCTATACCTCATTTAAGCAGCTCATGGATAATGGAGATTACACAGTACATACTGTCATATATTAGGAGAGGGTTTCTAGACACTAAAACAATTTGCACTGTATGGGTTTTTATATAACCTAGGAAATTTTGTTCAAATATCATTTTACTGTCTTGGGATTCAAGTGGATGACAAGTCTGTTTCTGTCATGGTCTTACAACTGAAAAAGTGAAACACTTAGTAAAGCATATTATATTTAGCTGTTCTTTTCAGAGTGACATAGAATTCCTTTACTTCACAGTTCTTTACATAGAAGTCCTTTGCTTTGACCGTCTCTCTTTGAGGCACAGATTCTCACTATGTGTATGCAAAAATTTTTATCTTGTAGGATATTTACACTGCAAAGAAGACCCATTTCTCCACTCATTTATATTAGTACACTCAGACAGAATGCTGAGAAACACTGAAAGGAAAAGATTACTAATTTATGCTAGACTTAACAGTGCTGGTTTTGTCGGCAAAAATATATTTCTAATACTGATTAATAAATGTTTATCTTTAAATGGTTTCTGATCTCAAGTCATCAGTTAGCTTTACAGTCACAAGGCCACCTGAAGTACCTGGGAAGTGCACACATATGTTTTCCTCTGAATTCAGGTCATTTGTTCTTTTTCCAGTTCTGCCTTGTGCTGAAAACCAAGTTTGAAGAGTTATACCAAACAAAAGAAATTGACTTTGCCCCTGCTTTTCGTGACCTCCTTTTTCAGTATGAAAACAAACATCAAATAAATATTTCAGGCTCTCTTTTCTCTCCAAAAGATCGTTTGACTTACCTGGCCAAAACGGTTTATATAACAAGCTTTTGTGTATATGATAGTGATTTATTTTCTTTGGAATGAAGATATGAAAAAGTATTTTTACAAAGAACCAAGGTTAAGATCTTATTCAAGTAAATATTGAACACATTCCTAAGAATAGCCCTTCAGATCTGGAATAGGTTCAAGAACAGTTACTTAACAGTCTAAAGAAAAAATAACTTTAAGTTTTGATTTTGTAAGAAGAATGCCAAGAGGCAGATTGGACCTTAATCATATGATAGCAAATGCTTTGAAGTTTTTTTAGTTTTAGTATTTTCTGGTGAAGGGAGAAAGTTATGCAGTGAAGAAGAATACTTAGGAGAAGTCAAATAAAATCAGAAGTGATATCAGTTATACAGATGCTCTTATTTGTTGTGTTTCTATTAAAAAAAAAAAAAGGTAATCAAAGAGGAGCTCAAATGAAACTAATTGTTCAATGAAGAGACAAAAGAACATCAGATCCTGAGATTCTGAGTTGAACTCAGAGACCACATTTCTAATGAATGGAGGTGGAGTTTTGTATTAGAATTCTTTTGCTCTCTACTTTCAAATTCAACCCTTGAGCAAAAGTTCACTGCTGTCTGAAAGATCTGGGCAGCCTTGAATGTTAGGTTGAGGCAATGCCCTATTAAACTAACAGTATCTTTTCCATTCAATTCAGGGACTTCAATCAAACCACATGGAACATGATCAATCCACTTTATGTGGATGCTTTTTAAAGGGTCAGGGCACAGCAAAAGACAAGATGCTCTAAGCAGAAAAAAAGGGAAAAAAGAAAGAAGATAGAGTAAAATTTATGGGAAAATCTAGAAATAATAATAGTATAATCCCTTGCTAAATAGTAATTGCATAGGCTTGAAGAAAATGGTTTAATATCACTAAATTAAATTAAACCATATAGAATATTCTGCAGTGAAACAAAATCACTTTATTTCTCATGACACTATACCCTACTTGAACATACTGTTAATATTTTCTTTGCTAACAAGGTCAGGTCCAACTCTGTTTCTTTCCTTCCATCCATTCAGAAGGGCTGGATCCTCAGCTGGGCTAATTACTGTATTGATGTAGATGTCAACAGAGCTAGGTGAACTGCAGATCTGGCCTATCAACTACTTATTTGCTATAGAAATTGAAGACAGAATGACAGGAGCTCCTTCTTATTCCCAAATTCAGAAACACAAGCTTTGAAAGCATGTGTTTTCTGAAAGTACATTATGCAGCCCACTAGACAGACTAAATTATCTAAAATTCTAGTATAACTACCTTATATTTAAAAACTCACAAAATTGAAAGAAAATTTGTAAGCTTGCTGACAAACAACTAGCTACTACAAAACACTAGCTGCTTTCATATAGCTTTGAGACACATAAGCACATTTTATACATACAACTGAATATACCATGTGAATAATAAAACATGAAATTCTATTTATTATGCAAATGTCATTATGTAACATTAATTATAATATATATTATATGTAAATCAAATAAGACAGAACCCCAAATTTTAATACAAGACTTTTTTTAAATATCAGACTTTTAAACATTAATAAACTGGGTAATAAAGAAAACTAGAGCTGTATTGAAATAAAGATGTTTTATTCACATGACGAGTTATTTCAGGGGTCTGCCTTATTTATTATGTAGGTGAACTGTGTTTGTCTAGGAAGCCATCCAATATTTTGTGTGCACTTGATTTTGGAAAGTTGGTTTACAGCCCACAACTCAAACACCCATATGGAGTCAGAGCTATCTTTTCAGTGAGGATTTTCCATTGTTACAATGAGATTACATCACAAGGAAGATAAATGGATATTATACCCATAAAATTAATAACAACAGCAAATATTCTTATTGGCAACTGTGTGCAAAAGCACTCGTACATACTATTCAGGATTCCCACTTCAACGTGTTTGTAGCTTGATCTTTCAGAGAATTGAACATATGTTATGATCTGTATAATGAAAATTCTGACAAACTAAACAAAGTGAAATTAATTTCCTTGCTTCAAAGCAAAACAGCATAATTCTCAACAAATCAGTATTTTAAAAGAAAATTGGCCAAATGCCTGTTAGCAAACCAAAGTTAATCACATTTGGTTTTTTCTGAAATAGAAAAGCAACAAAGCACATTTTAAACCTAAGACTGTCTATGCTTTAATTGAATAAAAGAGATTCTTGCAGTAGAAAATGCCAAAAATGCTTTAAATGTGGGAACTGTACTGCTCTAAATATGGGCATCTGTGCTGTTTATAATGATGGAAAATATCCAGGTACTCCTTGGATTAAGCATTAGAACAGTTTATAGTGCATTTATTATAATCCACTGAGAAAGTATGGGTTTCCCACTGCCATGAGAAATAAATGGAGATCACATCTTTTATTTGAGGAACAAAGCATCAGTTTGTATTTTATTTAGGTTAAAACTATCCTGAAAATAGCTATAGTCACATGAAACAAGTCAGCTGAAAGAAATTTTGTCTTTTTTCCAGTCACAGGAATATAAAGCAACATTTCTGAAGCAGAAAGAAACCTTATCATTTGCTATGCTATAAGAAAATATAAGGGAATGCTGGCAGGACCTGAGCCCCTTGTTGGAGTAACTGATACCTGAGATTTTTATCAGAATACTTGTGAGCACTCTATTTCATACAGCTGTTTATACTATGAGTTAATGTATTAACACGAACACTTAAACTATTTCTTTTCAAAGGTGAGCCAGGTTCTCCTGCATTCTTTCATGCATTCAGAGTCGTAACTTCTCTCTCCAACAAAAAGAGAGAACTTCACTTTTTGTTTTTCAACTGCTTTCAAGACATAATAACCATGAAACAAATTGGATGGAGAAGGAAGAGCAGAATAAAATAGGTAAATTTTACATTCTTTGAATGAAAAACACAGTGATTGAGCAAGGGTGCTCATTTGACATTAAACTCATTTATTAAGGATGTAAAAATTCCACAAATATTTCACCACTGTCACAATTTAGACTACAAATTTGTGTGTTTTGTTATAGGCATTACTCATGTCAAAACTCCCATTTTTAAAATTCCAGTCTAAAGTCCTGCTTGTTTTTCTTTCTTTTTTTAGAAAAAGGAGGTATGCTTTCTTTCTCCTCTAGTATTTCAAAATTTCCATGCAGACAGGACTTTTGATATTCCATCTTTTTGCAGTGAAATGAAAAAATGTAACAGTTTTTCAGATTTTATCATTTTAGACAAGCTATAGTATTGTTTTTCAAAAAATTCTGGTGTAATATTATAATTTCTGTATTCTGGCAGAAGTTCACTTTAACATTGAGAACGTCAGGTGGTGTATGAGACCCCTGCATCCTCAATTCAAACATTTTAGGAAGGGATGCTTATTCTATAGTTTCCTATCACAGGAATTTAAGGAAACCATCCACACAAATACTTTCCTTTCTATAGGCTGAATCTCATTAAGTGAAATTGGGAATTTGAAGGATACTTTCGCTTTGATTCTTTAAAACAAATACAGATAGCTGGTGACAGCTGTCTAAAAGCTCACACACTACAATCATCCTGTGCTGAATTTCAAACATCTGACCTATCATTTGAGAGAAATTACAGAGTGCTGTCTCTAACCCCCACTCTATAAATGGTATCAATTTCATGCATGCAGGAATGATGAAATTTAAAAAAATTAACTTCAGGGGGACATGAATTCAAACATACTCAAGAGGGTTGCTTTTATCTGCAGGCTTCATAGCTTTAACGATCTAATGGTTTTCTGAAAGTTTCTGTCTAAATAAAAAGTGTTCAATATTGCCTAGGTAGATATTGATTGAGAACTAAAGCTCAGCTAGCCAACCAGATTACTCAGGGTCTAATCTTCTCCTAAGGAATTATATAACAATACATTTATTCACTAGATTTATGTGGAATATCTAGCAGAAAGCTAAGGCAATATTGTTTGGTTCAGACTGTGCACTCACTCTTTTAGAGCTTCTCAAGCCCTTTTTAACTATAAAGTGTTCTAACAAGTGGCAAATGTGTGTACCAGAATCTACTCAGAGAGTGCCTGGCCTCTTATAATTCTCCATGACTACTGCGTGTGTCCAGTATGAATCAACAGATCTCATTCAGCAGAGTACTGCAAAGGGAACAGCAACACTATGAGTGAATCCCAGACATGCATAAAGCTGTGGTTTAGGATTCAGAGAACATGTTTCTGCTCAGTGAAAAAACTTCAAATCCATGTTTACGTAGATGGGAATATAGAATTATATGGAGAAAGGAAAGAGAAGCTTACAAAAAAAGTTTGTCTTTTTCTTTCTCTGCAGAGTGACAGAATGGGAAGCTTTGATCCCTTGCAGAGATCTGAGCATAGTAAACCACTGGAGGATAGCTCAAGATCATCAGCAAAATGCAGAAAATGAACTCCACTGCATATTATTCCTCACAGAATTTAACTAAGTACATCATCAAGAGAAGTATGTCTTATTGTTCCTATTGGTACAGGGTGAAAAAGAGTCAGTGTCATTAGGGACCTGAACGGCAATTAGATGCTAATCAGAACAGAGTCAGTTAGTCACACAGATCATGCAATTTATACTTTTAGGTATTAAATTTCATTGCAAGACTAGAGATTATGTCTACTATTTTCTTAGTATTTTATTTCTGTGGAAGAGTTTCCTGTAATTGCCACAAACTTTCTGTGCAAATCTAAGGGGTATTATCCCTTGAAATGATACAGGTAGAAGGAAGGTACAAATCAATCTTTTGATTGGATCAGTTTGAACTCCAGATAAAATGTTGAGTTCAGATTATAGAAAAATAAATATATGTTTCACTTGTAAGAGAATATGCAAAATAAGAGGGATTTGAAGTGGTTTATCTTGGTACTATTGTGATGGTAACAAAATACGTACTTTCAAAAAAACAACCAGATGAGATATGTATGGGGGATAAAGTTATGGAAATTTGATGCTATTTCTAGGTCCTATAAGCATAAATGTATGGAATATTAACATAACAGAGTGTTTATTATATATGAGTATTAAAAACAATGGTGTAACATACTAGTATGATTGTATTTTTCACATATACTTTCAGAATGAAGACCTTACATTGAGATAGAAGTCTTCTCGACAGACATTTTAATGTATAACATTTCATAACATAATCACATAACACACAATCCAATACAAAATGTATCCATAGTAAGGACAAAAGTTGTCATGATCCTTCTGAAATTCCTTGTTTGTTTAGTCTTTTTCATTTACTGGATTCTCAAAATAACTGCACTTGAAAATTTAAGTCTTCCTGTTTAACTATTTCATACCTGCTGCTGATTTTACTCTTAACGAGAATATTCTGCTCCTAGGATCTTATTATTGAGGATGTCAGCTACATTCAACAGAAGATGGCTCAAACAGCTGTCCACTAACTCATCATGACTCCCCATTCCATCAAATCCTCTGTTGCACAGGGTGTAGGTTGGAGAGCTGTTGGAGGCAGTATGGAGTGGACAGAGTGCAGTGTAGATCTGCTATCTACCTAGAAGCAAGGCTGATCCCTGAAGTGAAAAGGGTAGGTGTTTTGTGACCCCAGGATACATTAATAACTGTTCATCACTACAGAAATATCCCTTTAGAAAATAAGCCTTGGTTCTTCTGTATGTAGAAATTCCTTGTACTATATAAATTCACATGATGACTGATTTCACACAAACACACACTGAAGTTCAGTGCTTGGCCATCAACATATTTGGAAATACATACATGCAAGTGTTCATGTGGATGGATGGATGGATGGTTAAGGAGAGAGACAGAGAGGGGGAGAGAAAGACAGATGGTATTTATATATAAACACACACCCTTACACTTGCACCACTCTCATACATTGAATTCTTCCTACAGAAGTTCAGCATATAAGATGGTTTGGGAATCTGAACAAGATTTTATGTACACCCATAAAAATAATTCACCTGTTCAGAATTATTTTTCTTTTGCTATAACTCTGGTCTCATTGACACCCAAGTTTGAGAAGACTTCCTACATAACTGATAAATAAAAATGTCTTAATATATCTCTAGGTGTTGTGTGTTGCTGTCTCCTACTGTGTTGAAAAATGCAAATGCTACTGAGCAGGACTTTATAGCATTTTATGTGATTTTTTTAATTCACTTTTTAATGCAAACAAATACTTAGTCTTGCAGTCTAGTGAAAGAGAATCAAGGAAAATTCTCCTTTCAAAGCTGTTCTGAAACTGATTTTTTAATTTCTTTTGGGAGAGAGGGGTGAAGTCAGTATTTGTATGAGGATTCTTCTTTATCCTTTTTTCCTTTCATGGGTGTTTAAATAAAAAATGAAACAGCTACTGATTTTAGAAGTTGATTGTTTCAAAGTAACCATTCTCATTTTCTGAAAAATGGATCAACTTCCTTTGTTTTCACATAGATATGCATGACACAGTAAGAAGGGAAAGCTAGTTTAGGGAATTTACTCTGAAACCCACAAGGAGCCACACATAATCACAGTTTCTGAGTTGTCCTTAATAGGCAAGTTTAGACCAGCTCCAGCAATAAACATGGATAGTTTTTTGTTACCTGAAAAAAGTTGTTGTATTCATATGGCTTTCCACATATAGAATTTATATATATATATACAGTAGCCAATTTGTAGAGGTATTCAAATTTTTAGGGTTTATTTCTGGTTTCACCAGATTTTACAAGGGAAACTCCTAATGCCCAAATGCATTCCACTATTGAAGTTAAATTACGAGGATATACAAACGGAGGAAAAAAAATTTCTCACCATTTACCACGTAGGTTACAAACTAAACACAGTTCCAGTCATATTTTTTTCTTGCAATGCACAAATTCACTAAATTAACATATGTTAAACCATATGAAGTATCTACTTGCCACACAAACTTATTTTTAGACTATATATATCCCATAGAGATATTGTTGTCAACTGTGATATTGATACTTAGCTGTTCATATTAATTTCTGATTTATTCTTTCAATATCAAAGCTTTGCTTTTGCCATCTAGACACATACCTTTATGACTTGATGATCCTTATGGGTCCTTCCAAACTCAAGATATTCTATGATTTTTTGGTGGCTAAAACAAGTAAACCTGTAGGCCTACACATCCTCAATGTAGGGTGCCTGAACACCAGGAGTCAGAACATTTCAGGAAGTTAGCATGGAACTAGAAAAGAAATCTAGTGCAATGAAGCATGAAAAGGGTGCCAATTATGGTGTAAACTAGAAAGAAATGTAGGAAGCAGTAAACAGAAAATAGAAAAGTGTTGTGAACTGCGGAGGAAGAAAGTTAAAAAGAGCTCCTTAGTTGGAGAAGAAAATGGTAGAATGGTTGTTCTTCAGAATCCAGGGGATAAAAGAAAAGGTATATCCTTTCATGAACAGAATTTTAAAACTGATGCAACTGATGGAATTTTAAAACTGAAATAATTATAGTCAAATCTGGAACATGAAAGAAAATGACTTGCAGATAGAACAAACAGAAAATCAGGTCAGGAAAAAGTGGGATCTATTATTTCTACAATTTCAATTTATAAGCCATGGCTTGGGAGAACTTTCATAGCTGCTGTTTCTGAAGGGGTAAATGTCCAGTTGCAAAGTGGGTGTGTTTTTGAAACATTCTGAATCAACCCACCAGACACCTAAATATTTAAAAGCAAGTACACAAGGGATAAACATCATAACATTTACATTGCATAATCTAAAGAAATAAGGATCATAAGCGAGTGGATGAATTTATTCTAGAATGTATCAGATAGCTGAATCAGAGACCAAGCTTTCCAGTTTCAGGAGCCCAAAGGTGGAGTTGACTATAACAAGTTCTGAATCAGCTTTGTTTATACGGAGATCTAAATGCTGGCCTCAGATCTTCAAACAGGAAGACAAAGAGAGAAAAATGTTCAACCTAACTCCAGATTCCAACCACAGCCCAAAGGAAAAGATGCCAAGAGATTGCTATTCCAAATGATATTCCTCTTACAAAGCTTCAAAGATCAGGCATCTAGTCTGAACCACAGTGTTACAGACAGGGGAGACTGGCACTACCTAACACACATGAGTGGATGCACCTCCCGTCTGTGCCCCAACCCTTTATCAGGATGAGGCCTGTATCTGTATCGTGCTCTGTTTCCACTGAAAGCACACCCAAGAGGGGGAAGAAAAGGAAGAGATAGCATGCTCTGACTAGATCACCTATTTAGACAAACAAGAATTAAGGAGCCCAGCCTACTTTAGAACAGCATTGATCTTTCTTTAGATTCTTCTGCAACTGCCTCCAAATGACAACGTGGGCCACCTTTAGGTGGATAGCCCCCCTCTGCAGGTTGCTCCTACAACAAAAGAGGAAGCCTGTGTGACTAACTTTGATCAAATTTATAACCTTTAAGTATGTAAAATTTGACAGACTTTAGTTTATTAGGGGACTATAAGGAGCAGATTAAATTAGTACCTGTTGTTCAGTTAGGTGTTTGAGCTATAGATGTCTATATTACATGGATGGGAAACATTCCCAGAAAAACCCTACAAACAGAAATAACTTCCTGACTCAGCTGTATGTATTTGAACCAGCAGTAATCCTTCACCTCTTTCGAAGCTTTATATTTGATATCATGCAAGCAACACAGAGTATCCACTGTGGACACAAAGTTTCTGTCACAATAAGACAAGACAAGCTGTTCCTAACACATGCAATGCCAGTTGTTTACCACTGGGCCCAGATTTATAGATTTATTCAGTGGAGATTATAGTTTATGTCATCCTCATTCTTAAAAGATAGCACTTAATGCAGGCTATAGAGTGTTCCTCTGTAAATTATAAATTATTGAATGCTGATATTTTCTGATAGAGTGACATTGTAAAATAAAAGTTAGACTTGAAGTTTAGACTAATACCAATTAGAAGTGAATCAGAACATAAACAATCCTGAATTTGGAAAAAAAAAAAATCAGTGTTTTGCTTTTAGTAGCCTTTTGCAATTGGTGAATTCTTTTCACCAAGAGCCTATGACTGGAAGACTTTATGTACTTCTCTACCACAACATTAACAACTGTTACTGTAAGTTATCATAAATAATCAGTCATATTCTATGTTAAATACCTGTCTTGAAAACTATTGTAGATTGTCCTGACTAGGTGGGTGATACAGTATTTAAAATCCCAGGAATTCTTGAAGAACTGGCTGATAAAGTTTTGCTTTGTCTTTCCTTCAAAAAGCCATATACCAAAATTAGACTTCAGTGCTAATTTTTACACAGAAGTTAAAACAAACAAAATGCTTCATTTTCTCAGCAGAATCTCTCTGCTGGTCTAACTTGCTTTGCAATTAACACGATGCAAATATTTAAAAGACTGGGAAACTTCAAAGGCAATGCAATTTAAGAGAACAAAACAGATTGCTATAATATCCTCTATACCATTTTCTCAGGCACATTTACAAACAGATATTAAAGAATCCTAAAATATCTTCAAGGAAATAAAGAAATACAAACCTAGAGCTCTAACACATACTTATCTTCTACTAACAGAGAGATCAAAAGGAGCAGTGGAGTGAAACTGAGCAGTGTTTTATATAAGTGCTCTCATTGCAATGTTCGACCTTGTGTGTAGTAGTAATGGCTCTTCTATATCTTGTTATTCACTTCAAGTCATTACTAACAATTCCTCTGTAAAACAAAGGCATTGGAATAACTTTCATGGAAAGCTGGAAGAACATTTAGCATTGGGTTCAAGTCCTGATACTGATTTTGGTAAACCTAAATTAATTTTTGATGGACTAGTAAATATAATGGTACATACAGGTTACTTCTAATTGTGCTGCTCCTAGTCTACCATTAACTGTTAGAAAAAAAATGTACTTCAATAAATTAAATTGTCACTATTTAAGGTCCCATGAAAGTATCTTTAGGAAAAATAGTGGATGATTTTGAACAGCCAAGTATCTTAATCTTATTTCAAAAAGCAGCACTTCAAAAAGCTTTATTTCACCACCTTTCAAAAGTACTACATTCCTACCTCCATCATATATCCAGACACTCCTTGTTTGTTCCAAAGCATGTTTATGAAGATAGTATGGGTGTCAGGAAATGCAGTAGTGTATTACACAGCAATGATTTAAGGTACTGATCTGTGGAGATGTGTGATGCAGGATTAAAGACATCAAAATGAATGAGGAAGGTAAACAGCCTTATCGCTCCAAGATCCACAGTGCAACTAAATTACTCACCTAGTGAGACTGTTTATCCATAAAACAGGAGACAAGCAGCACACCCTCTGGCCAATATTTGAACCCATTTCACACTCAGCCAACATTTCTCTATTCATGCCCTCTGTCAACCTACTCTATCAATGAAGAGAAGACATTTAAAGTAAATTTAAATTGAAATAAAGTAATGGCATCACAGTTTCAAGCAGTTGATAGACACTTTTGGAGAGACCAAAGTTTCTTAGGGAACATCAAAATCCCCTTGCATTGCAACTACATCAAAATCAAATAGTTCTATTATTTCTCCTTCTAAAACACAGAAAATCCCTGTAGTTGCACTTTATTATGACCTAGTATGTTTAAACTGAATCCAATGCTAAAACAGTGATGGTGTCTTGGCCTATGACAATTAACATTTATGGGTAAGATAGGAATTTTTACTTTCATTGCATTGGCTCAAATTAATATCATAGAAATATTTGGATCAGTCTCAGGAAAAAGGTGTCTAGCTGTTTCTTTCCTCTCTGGCTCTCTGTGTTTTTACTCCAGTTTTGCTTATTATAAGATGGTTAATTATTTTTCTTCAGTTCTTTTATTGGTGACAAAACTTTCAAAATTAAAATTTTTCACCATTTGTAGGCAGGTATATATGGTTAAAAAAGATCAAAAAAGATAAAAACCATTACTATTCCAGACAAATATTACTTGTTTGTTACTCTTAGTCTGAAAGACTCAACAGCAGCTTATTTGTACTGCTTTTAGCAGCTGTGTTCATGCTCAAGTCTAAGTCTGCAAAGGCAGTTACATCCACATTGCCAGGGGAGACAGAGCTTGAAAAGAAGTTATCCTTCCTCCCTTCACCCCTGCCCTCCTTTTCGTGACTGAGGTTCCTTGCTAGGAATGCCAATACACTTCAGACTACACCCACCACATAGGAAAAATTAAGAATAAAGTCATGATGAAGCATGACTCTATAGATTGTTGCTGAAAACAATCACATAGATCAAATATGTCTGAAGAAAAGCTGTGAAGCTATCAGAACATAGTTGGAATGCACAGCTGTTTGTTATTCTGTTACAGTATTGCCTGTATTTTCAGGTAAGTTTAGTGCACCCTCTCAGGGAGTTTAAAACACAAGCCTCTCAAAGGTGTCAGTGTTAGAAGAATACAAAATTCTGAACACTGGCATACTGAGCTGCACACTTTGTTCCCTGTTATTAGGGTATGCCTGATGAATCAATACAGACGTTTCAGTTGCAGCTGCTTCCCTTTTCTAACCTCCTTTGCCAAGAATAAATGCTTTTAAACAAAGCATTCCGGTCCCTGTTGGACTTAAAGGTAACATATCCATTTTGTATGCTTTACTATGAAAGCTTTGAGGTCTAGAGGTCACAAAGGGACAGTACCATGAGGATTCTACAATACCAGTTACCTTTCATTTCCTTAGGTATTTAGGAAGGAGAAAGAATGGATGGAAATAATGGATGTTCACAAACAAGCTACAAAATTCTTTACATCAATTGTATAAATATATATATTCATTTATATATAACAGAACCATAGAATTTCTTGCATTAAAAGTCTAAAAGTTGTCAATACTGTACCTGGCATTTAGCAGATCTAAGTCAATGCAGATTAATTGAAGTCAGTGGTCATGCTTTGATTTTCACTGAAGCCCTGCTTCAAATTTCAATAGAGTGTGTGGGTAGTTAGATCTGTGATAGGATAAGTGGGTTATCAGAAAAATAGCTTAGGTAGCTGTACCTTCTCTTCCTGTAAGATCATTTGGCATACTAGTAAAAAAAAAAAAAGCTTTAGGCCAATTCCATCATAGTAATTCATTTTATCAAAGTCTTTGAGTCAGCATGTGCAAACAGTAATTAGGTTAGATTCTCTGCCCAAGACTAACAACAAAAAAAAAGAGCTAATGATAGAGAAGAATTTCTTAACCATAATAAATAAATAGGGAACAGAGTGGCAGAGTAACTTAAGCATCACCAAAGAGCTCCCAAATTGTTGTTCGGATTCCTGAGCCAGTCTTGCAGTTCCCAGTTAATCCAGTAGAAAAACAGTACGCATGCTCAGCAGAGAGCCAAAGGACTCCTCCCAGGCTGATATCAGAGGGCTGACTATTTTAATTCAAGGAAGTCAGTTAGACTTCAGTGGGCCTTTGAATTGCTCAGCAACTCATCCTTTGTGATTTTTTTCCATTCACTAAGGATACTCATTGTAGAATCAATAGAGATTGAAGTCTTTAGATCTTGATCATAATTTTGCATGTAAGTTGTGCCATTGCATACAATGGAACTTTCAACCTGTCTGAAATAGGGTTTTTTAACTGCTTGCATACCCTGGATCAGAATTCTACCAATAAAATCATTACAAATTCAACAGTACAAACCTGGTTTAGACAAACTAAAGATCTGGTGGATAGCGCTTTGGGAGCTAGGCAAAAATTGTGGATCAAGAGAATTCTGGGTTTCCTTAAACATTTATAACTACAATATGAGCTGTCATATGCAGTTCAGACTTGTCCTGTTATTTTCAAGTAGGAAGTGAAAGTGGACATTTTCATGTCAGCAAATAACTGACATTATCAGAACCAAATGCTGCTAAACACGGGTGGTTTTGTATTTTATCCTTTGTGAATGCTGGTAGCTTAGAAGAACAAAACTCTGAAAAGTTATATAGATTTATGCTGTACTAGGCTACACTACAGTGCAAAATAAGACAAAGAAATGCATTGTTAAAAACAGTCTTGTGATGACAACATTTGGCGTTCACTTCATACAGGTGCAAAGGCTTTCCAAGTTACAGTAAAATAAAGAGTCAGAATTCATGGAATTGGAAAGCTAAACGACATGCTAGGATCCTATTTGAGCTTCTGTCAACTTCATAAGCTCAAAGGTTTTTAATAGAGTCCTTTTCCATAGCATCAACACTCAGATTACATACAACACAGCCCCTCCTAATTATATTACTTTAATGAGATCACTAATAAGATTTGATATAGCTGATAACAGAGGTACCTCATAGAGTGCAATAGAAATTACACCATCTCTTATACAAAACCAGAATAAAATAAAGGACTGGCAAAAAAATAAAAATGAAAAAATAAGCAACTCAAAAGTTTAATAGAGTGAACAATAATTCAAGCATTATCTGATCCGTAAGAAACGGACATGAGAATTCAAATTACTTCAGGACTGGATTTAACAAAACAGAAACTACTTTGTGTTGCTCCAGCAAGGTAAAAGGGGGCAAAGAGGGGAAGAAAGATCTCAATGCAAACTTCTTATTTTAGCCATCCCCTCTTTCTGGTCAAATAACAAATTTTGTCAACTTTGTAAGCAGCTCCTTCTCACAGTGGAAATTAAGAAGAGAGAAAAATAACTTTTTAAAAAAAATCTTGCTGTCAGGCCCCTTTTCCTCCATGTTTGTACTTGTGTTAAGGAGACCTAATAGTTAACCTTCAGAAGTTGCTGTGAGCTTGTTATGTGCTACACAAGAGAGAAACATTGTAAAAGATCGCTTTCATCTTACTGCCAGAAGTTCAGAATCATTCTGTTGAGCAAAATGCATGTATGAAGAAAAAAGAGCCATTATTTTCAACTGATGACTCTAAACTGAAGTGAATATCTTAGAAAACAGGCAAGCCACATTACAAAACATGACTGGGGAGTGAGGAATGGGGAGAAGCTCCATAGACTGAAATAAAATACTCCTAAGTGTTATTTTTTTAAACCAGCAGGACTTTGCACTTGCCCATATATAAGAGCCACCAAAATATTTGTTCTGGATAAGTTTAGCTGTTTTTTCAAGGACAAGAATGAAATTATTTTTTTTTTCTCTAAAAAGGTAGAAATTAATCGTGTTTCAGAAGACAGCACTGATTATTTTTCTCCTTTCTCCCATGCATGATTTTCTATTGTACAAGGAATATGTTTGTGTGAAAAAATAAAGCATGGTGAATGGGGGAAGAAACTTATATTATTTGACAATGCATTTCTAGCAGGCAGGTACTTAATCAAATATATGTTTTTAAATAATAAAATACTCTATCAACCTTTGATTAATGAAAGAATAATGGATTTAGAAGTATGTGGAAGTCTCCATTAACCTGTTTTTATTTCAGGCAGACTGGATCTTATACACACACAAAGCATATATTTGTTCTATTACTTACCAACATATTTAAAAATAAAACTACATTTCATCTGTTTTATGTACACATAAGGCCAAGGAAAGTCCCACAAAACAGTACCAATGTTACTGGTTTTGGTGTGTTAAAGGGAGCTTATTGCTGAAGTTCTGGCAGTCAACCGCAGTGACAAATCTGATTTTCCTCCTCTTTATAGAAGTCAACCTTCTGGCTGTTGCTGAAACAGCTCTGACTTCATCGACTCATCTTTGAGCAGGTAGGGAACATAATCTTACCATTCCTGAAGTAATGATTTTCTTTCTGTAACAGCATAAGTATCTCATATCTCTGAAGTATTTTAAAAGATATTGTCAGAGATTCTATACAGTTTTTCATACAATACTCTCCCTAAGCACAATTTTGTCCTTGCATTTTTTTCAGGATACTTTTCAAAAAGTTTATACATTTCTGGTAAACATGAACTTTATATTTTTGAGTGCCCTAAGGTGAAGGCCCTTCTCTTGGATGAGTGGAGTTTGTATATGCAGAAACCTACTCCCTCAGTTTCATTTTCTCAAGCCAAAAGTACAATTTAGTACCTTCTTCCTTTAATTTCCTGGCAAAAGAAATATTTGTATTCTAATAAAGCAAAAGCCAAATCTTCTGCCTTTTCTCATACCTTGCACTCTACAATGACAAGTGTTGAAATAGCTTATAAACTATTCTTTAGTGTTGGATTTTTCTTTTCTTAACTAAATGCAAATGTACTATTTCACTTAAAAAGACAATCAACTCACATAACTTCACCTGTCCAAACTGCATGTATGCAGTGCAACGCAGGCACTGAGCCTTCCTCTAAGCATAGTAGTAAGAAAAGTACTATCTTTGTGGTTTGTACAAGTATCTCTAGCTCCCCAGGTAATCCCATATAGAGTCATGAATCTGCCTAAATATCATGCAGAAAGTTAACATAACTGTGAAATTCTTCCATGAAAATCTCAGATACAATTTAGATCACTTCTCACACTGTCTTGTTTACCAGCTTTCCCTTAAGGCTTCTTTCTGACATGTTTCTTTACAGGTTTCTTCTCGTTTCTTTTGAGTTCTCCCTTGCTTTCAGCAATAGCTTCAATTTAAGTGTCTACCAAGATTGCCTCTCCGCATATAATGCAATTGCTATAGTTTCTGACCTATCTAAACACAGATTTATATGAATGGCCTCTCACAACCAGGATATTAATAACCCCTCAGCAGTCTCAGTACTTACCCTCACTTACATAATTGTAGTACACAAACTCAGGAAAATTACATAGACTCCACTCTAAGGAAGGGTATTTCAATTTATGGTGTAGTGACTGAAAGATGATTTGGTGATGGTGATACCTTGCATAGCTCCTTTCTCTGGGCCTGTCTTTAGTTTTTCTGAGTCTACCCACTTCAAAATCAAGGAAGCATACTGAACAAAATATATTTTCAAATCAACAGCACTATCACATGTTACAAATCCTTCCTGAGCAGTTTATAGAAGAGGAGCCCATGGTTTTATTTAATTTGCTAGTAGGAAGTATGCTGCAAAATCACCATAAAGAAATCTTCGTTTGCAATTTCATTTTATATTCTGAACTCTGGGTCTCATCAGATTTTGCTAGTGAAGTATATACAGCTTTTCTGGAGATCAATATGAAATATGAGAATTGCCTCTAGGAATGACGAGAAAAGGTTGACAAGAGACAAGCCAGCAAAGCTTAACAAGAAAAAACATTGTTTCACTTTTAAGATCAGTTTAAAAATGGGTTTTGTTTGTTTCTAATAGTTATGCCTAGTTAATGTCCTTCAATTAGTAATTGTAGAAAGTTCAGTTTGAAATTTTAAAAAATCATATTACATAGCAACTTAATAATGGTTATTGCCACTTATGTCTTTTATCTGTGCAATTATGCAAATTCACCAAGCACATTTCTGACCATATTTCCTTTACTTGGTTGAAATCACTGTTAGAGGAATTAATCTACATGTTGGCATCTGTTGCTCCTATTATAATTTGTATTTTTAAAATCAAATGTGCACAAGGTAACTTGTACAACATTTCGCTGTTCCTGATTTCACATAGTTTGCTGACAATACTAAAATTGAGTGGAGCTGTTGACTTCCTGGAAGGCAGGAAGGTCCTGCAGAGAGATCTTGACAAATTAGACAGACTGGGGAATGAGAGGCTGGAGGGCAGTGCCACGGAAAGGAACCTGAGGATCCTGATTGAAGGAAGGTTGAGCCATCAGTGCCCTGGCAGCCAGCAGGGCCAGCCTGGGGTGTCCTGGGGGGCACCAGGCACAGCATCACCAGCCGAGCAAGGGAGGGGATTGTCCCGCTCTGCTCTGCACTAGGGCAGCCTCACCTCGAGTGCTGGGGGCAGTTTTGGGTGACACAATTTTAAAAAAGGCATGAGGCTGTTAGAGGGTGTCTAAAGGAGGGCAATGAAGATGGTGAAGGGCTTTGAGGGGAAACTGTATGAGGAGCACCTGAGGTCACTTGGTCTGTTCAGCCTGGAGGAGACTGAGGGGAGACCTCATTGCAGCTACAACTTCCTCATGAGGGGAAGGAGAGGGGCAGATACTGATATTTTCACTCTCATGACCAATGACAGGATTCAAGGAAATGGCAGGAAGTTGAGTCAGGAGAGGTTTAGGCTGGCTATCAGGAAAAGGTTTTTCACCCAGAGGGGCACCGGCACAGGCTCCCCATGGAAGTGGTCACAGCACCAAGCCTGACAGAGTTCAAGAAGTTTTTGGACAACACTCTCAGGCACGTGGTGTGACTCTTGGGGTGTCCTGTGCCAGGTCAAGCGTTGGATTGAATGATCCTGATGGGTCCCTTCCAACTCAACACATTCTATGACAAGTTTCTATGATTCAACTTTTTTCTCAATGTTTGGCAAAGGACGCAAATAGAGGACTGAGAATGAGGAAGGAATCAAGAATACAGGCTAGGATATTTGCCAGTACTCGTCTCATTTACGAAACACATGATTTTTGAAATAAGTTTTCTACTTTAAATTTTCCTTGTCAGTTTCAAAGGGAAAAAAATCATCTCTTCTTTTGGAAGTTGTCAACTTTTTCTGAATTCTGTGATATGTGCCCATTTCTAGAGATACTTAACTTTGTCTCCAAAACCTGTTTTGAGTGACAAATGGAAATTAGATAAAGAAACTGAAGTTCAGTATTGCAGTTGTTACCATATTTTTGTGAGTGCTTTTTCTCACTATTTTCACTTAAACTGTTTCTTTCAATTATCTTAGTTATTTTCAGTGTTATCCCTAAAATCTCTTCCTCTTTTATCCTTAAAAGTATTTTTACATATCTGACATATATCGTGGTTTGTTTTTTTTCTAGATAAAGAAACACTGACAGTTTGTGGGTTTTCTTCTCATGAAAAAAAATTCTTAAGCTATGTAACATTTCAAAAATGATATCTCTACTTATTGAACTTTGGAACTTACTCTAGTTTTACCCTTGAGCAAAGAAGTGTTTGCCATTCGAATTTCTTCATAAAAAACAAAACAAAGTACTCTCAGACATCCAAGAACTTAAATCACATATCCTAACAGAGCCAATGTTCAGAATGATTCAAACCCAACTATTAATTGTGTCACAACTCTACAGTATGAATCACACAAATAAGAAAAGTCTCAGTAGGTGATCACTGAATTATTACTAGAAGTGGTGATACGTGTGTACATATTGCCTTGGAAAATACCAAGATAAAATCTATGTCACAGAGAGTACAGAATCTAAAGTAGGGAGAGAGTGAGAGAAAGGCATACAGAATTTGAATAGCACATTAGCAAATAAATTAATTGAAAATAACAGATATTTCCTAGAAATATTTGGTGCTCTTTTGCTGTTAACTGCTCTAAAATGACATATCTTGCCACAATGCAGCGAGATTGTTACATTTGCAAAGATATTAAGACCAAGAAACTGTATTGTAGGGGTTTTTTTTCTCCTTTTAGCATACATTTGGGAACTGAGAACAAAAAGACTGGGCTAGACCCATATTTCTCTAGAGTCCATACATTTAATATTTTGCTGTGTCTGTAAGTATTTTGAAAATCAAGTTTCCTGAAACATTAGGCTGGTAACTACCTGCCCTCTTGTGTTTTGCTTTTAAGCCATACAACTAAATACTTTTGTATTTCTACTTTAAACAGAAAACATTTGCACGTGTAACCAGGGTAATAACCACCTGGATATTCCTTACTGGCTTTGTACTTTCTGTAAGTATTCTAACCCAGTATTTACTGGTTTTATACCCAGTATTTACTGGTTTTATAACGGCAGTGGGCACTACCTACAGTAGGACATTTGGTGAATAAATTGCAGTTACCACAGTTACCTGAGTTGTAACTCAGGCCAAGGATTTTGTGTTCGTTGCACAAAGTACATAATGCTTATTGCTGAAAAACTCCAACATTGAGTCAAGCATGCTGTGTTATTGCATATTTCATTATAACTTATAATATTAGACTATGCTCAACATGCTCATCTGATCACTGGTTTTCTGAGGGAGGAAAAAGGGGAGTTTGTATTTGAATTAAGACAGCTGCTGGAGAGAAAGTTGAAGCAAGAATTTCAGCTGAAATGGACTAAGATGGTGCATGATCCAACAGTTTTCCTCCATGGAGGACAGGTATCTTATCTTATTTCCACAAACTTTGAACTATCAGAGACAGCAGTGCCCATTGGGACTCTGCCATGGTGGAATTCTTTGGTATCCAGCTATCAGAAGGAGAGAGGGGAAGGTATAACTATTGGAATGGAAGGAGATGTTTAACTGTAACAGTCACAGGTAACAACCCACACACACAAAACACCCAAACAAGGAGTGGTCCTCAGAAAATGCAGTAAATAATAAAAGGGAATGGGCCTAGCTTTTTTGAGGTTTTATTTGGGACTTCTTTTTACATAAAAGGAGTAGTCCACTTTTAATGTTAACAAGTAAACCTCAAGTCTTTTTTATTTTGTCCTGTTTTTCTTCATCATCATGCAGCTACCTTTAGCAACCCTGACCATGATCTCATGCTAGTACAGATATTTGTGCACAACAGACAGCAGTGTTAGCAGGGAAAACAAGTAGGATTCTAAGTGTTCTATTTTTGCTTCTGAAATCTTTTATTTTCTGGAACAACTACAAATCCTATTAAAATTATTTGGCTGCCTTTCATTCTCTATAATAATCTGACTGGCTAACAAGTGACTTTGTGGTAGCTGCTACCTGTCTTCCAGACTGTAATAGTAACAGCAATTAACACAGCAGGAAATGCAGATATTTCTACCAGGCAAGTAATCATTGCAATGCAACTGCACTCTTTGACCAGAGTGAATAATTACTCCCAATATCTGTACAAGTTTCTATTCTTCAACACTGAAAAACAGAATAAAAGAAATGTCTTTTTAACCCTTTAGATTTTGTTTAGCATCTGTTAGAGAACTGAATAATAAGCAACAGCTAAGGAGAGCTAAGGAGAGATCAATATTTTCTTCCATGGATGTTCTGTATTCACAGGGATGGGTCCTGACTCATCTGTTGGCAAAATGAGATAAAACCAACTTCAACTGGGAAATACAAAAAGAGCCTAATGAGGGCTGAAATCTATATGAAAGAAGACTGTGAGACTAATACTAAATCAAAAACCAGTTCCATAACTGCTCCTCTGACCTTGTAGTCATAAAGTTTTATGCTAAAGTTTTGTGTGTCTGGAGAAGTGCAATGGAAAGAGAATGGCTTCTTCCCTCAAGCTGACTCCCCAACGTGAAATAATCACATCAAAACATGAGAATCATGGCAGAGTATAAGGGGAACAATTTGGCTGAAATAGTATGAGTTCTTCTCCAGTTTACAAACTAAACAGTTTTATTCTTATTTCTTTGTGCTCGTAAGAGTGTTGCAGAGCTGATCACAAGAATCCATGCAACAGTATTGGGATAATGCAAGAGTATGCAGTAACAGCAAGTCAATCTGGCACCTGATACCTTCAGAATACAGTCCCTCCAAAAAAATATATATATTTTCATAAACATTAAAGCACATACAGAGTTCTTCTTTTCTACTCCATATCAAATTCCATATGCTTTTCAGCCACATATACTCATCTCAACAAATGTTAAAGAGAACCTACACCTGAAGGAAGCAGAGAGGAACCAGAAGCATTCACAGAGGCACAGAAGAATGAGGCTTAACAACGATATGAGAGATAAATTAGACTGCACAAATTCTGCTCAGTGCCATGCTCCATGCTAAAAGCCACTTACACATTTGCAGTGGGAAATATTTTGATGTATATTCTAACCAGTCTCTGTTGTGCAACTTTTGTCTGTGCCACAGGTCTCTGTACCCTCACTGTCTAGTAGTTCTAGGGTGTAGTAGAAGGGGCAGGGAATGAGCAATAAAGATCCTCAGGGTAAGACTTGGTGTCTTAAAAATCAAATCAAGGTAAGTAAATTTGACCTGTGCAACTAGATGGAAGATTTTTTTCAAGGTGCATACAACTCACTGAAGTCCAAAGACAGGTCTGGAGTTTTACTTGTTGTTATTGTTTTTTAAAGGAACACTGAATTAACTGTATTTAAAGTCAGATCATGCAAGCTCTGTAGGCTGTCCCAAAAAGTGCAACAGCTATTGTTCTCCAGTACAGAGCCAGTGTATAGAAGCACCAAGGTGTAAAAATCATGAACAGAGTGAGAGCCTAATGTATAGCTGTGCATGGAGGCTCAAGTGTTCTCGGCAGTAAAGAATCAAGATGTAACACTTGGGCTTAACACCACACCACTTTTTCTTGTCTTGTGTCTCTTGGTGATGGTAAAGTAGCAGAACCGCTTATAATGCAAAGTGCTTACTTCCACCCACTCAGGCCCTCTCTCTTCCATGAGTTTTCATTTGTGTGCTCTCTAGCATCACAGATATTTTCCCAATATATGACAGAAATTTCAGGGAAACCAAGCCACTCGTAAGGGTTCATCCCTTATCATCATTGAGCTCATTGTAGTATTTCATTCAGATCTCCCTTGCTCATAACTGCTGTAAAACACAGCAAATTCTGAAGAACACCTAAATTAGGTGAAATCATCTGAAAATCACTGCTGTAACACAGAGTAGACAGTTTGCTTTAAAGAGTATCTGTTTATGCAATTCACTTTTCCCCAAAGCTTTGTAGTTAGGTAAATGCTCTTTTCTTCATCTAAGTTAGTACATCCCAGTGAAACATCCCTGTCTGCAGCTCACTCCCTGTAACTCACCACTCCAATAAAAATGTTACCGTGAATGATCCGGTAAGCATTGCAATCACTCACCATTGACACAAAACCACCTCTGTCAGGCCACGTTGTCCTACAGGGTACAAACAAGGCACTTCCTTGTTCCAGTATGAAACATTAAGAAAAATGAAGGAAATATTTCAAGATTCAAATCCTTAGTTGATTATTCATATAGCAAAATGCATCATTATATACAGACAAGAGACAGCTCTTTTCGCTCACTGGTGCCCTCCTTGGTTGATGAACACCCACAAGATTTTATGAAGGACATGAGACATTGTACATCCTAAAATGTGAATTTCATGTCCTGCCTGGAGAGTGTGACATCATTAATCTCAACAATTCAATCCACTCACCTGAGGATACATCTGGTCATGACTTCTAGGTAAACCTTGGGAGGTCAATTCCCAACTTTGGCAGTGCAATTTATTTACATATAGATGACAAAAAATCAGCTCAAAAATTTCATACAAGACAATAAATCATATAAACAGATACAACAATCTGCCACAAATAAAAACATCCCAAGAAAAATCAGTGCAATGTATTTTAAACAGAAATTATCTGAAAAGCACAGGATACAGTCACTTAAGCCAAATTCTGTTCTCACATAGCAGAATTTATACCCTTATTTTGAGACCCAGTCAGCAGAGATGGAGAGGATTACAAATATTTGTTCTGGTCTCAGAGTTAAGGCCCAGCAACAACAGGAACTCAAACCATTAAAATCCACATTCTGTTAATTGCAAATTACTAATGGAAAAGGAAATCTAGCAAAGTCATGAAAAATTTCAACTTAAGGCACCTATTGTTTTACAGCACCTTCCTGTATATCAACAATACAATTTCTTTCTAAAGCACCGAGAAGATCTTTAGAGATTTATCAATGAATCATGTGTGAATTCTGTTTTACTTTCTTTTCCAACCTTTTAGTCTAAACACATAACCATGTTTAATGGAAGAAAATATAGGTAATGGAATCAGGCATAATGTGGCATCATACTAAAATGTAAGAGGGCAAACAGAACTATTTAAAACTTTCTTCTAGCTCTTGATACATTACATAAGCATCATTGCATGGAACAACCTTCATGTTACTTTAAATACTGAATATAAATCCCACAATGCTTTTGTGTAAAATCCTTCCCTGCATATATAGAAATTAATCTTATCACATTACAGCTGGCTATGTACCATTCCATGAGCACACTATGTTTTCAATTACACAATCCATTTTTATTTTCTTTTCCTTTTGTCACCTCACCACTGGAAAGACGTTTCCTGGAGCTTATTTCATTTCACATCTGACAATATCAAGCCTTCATTCAATGTATTAGTATAAAAATTAAGGATAAACAATTGTATTTACATGAGGTAAATGAACAAGTACAGGAGACAGAAAGCCTAAAGGATTCATTATATCTTCTGCTACAAGGCTGTAAGAGAATTATTGATGAGAATAAGGAAGGACAAAACAAAGAATAAGGAGGAAATAACTCAATTTTTGTGTGCAGATATTTTTCATATAATGTCATTAATATTTGGGTAAATAAACTTGAATATGTCCTATTCATAATCTGTCTTCTCATAAAAGAGCACAGTGTTAACCTCTTTTGTCCTACTATAAGTCAGCCACTTTGAGATGAGGCACTCATGGATTTTATTTTGGGGGAATTTTCCTTTTCAATTCTGAATTACTACATTCCAATCAATATATACGTTCACAACATGCTAATGTAATCAAACATTAAAAATGGTCACTGTAAACATAGCATAATCTTTATGTCATGCATGTTTGTTTGAAAAAAAAAGGAAAAACCACTTGTGAGAGGAGTTGCAAAGGAAGAAAAAATACTTATGAAACCAGTATAAAGCAGAAAGGTTGAATAGTTTTTTTCAGGGCTAAAAGGCTCTTCACAATACTAGTGGACAATCTGCAAATATTGAACTTTGCTACAAGCAAAGGAATTAGCAAAATAGCGCTCTGATCAATACTTGCAGCATTGTGTATCATTTCCAATGGGCTTGAACAGTAAAATGCTATTTATTGACTATAATATGCTACACATAATTGAAGCTTAATATAAGATGTCATTAAAAACTTACTTGACCAGGAGGAAGCCAGTAATCTGATTTTACCATAATCAATCATTTCTTACATTGCAGAAGCATTTGATAGTTCCCATTGTCCTTATTTTCTGGAAGCTTTCCAAACCATAGACAAATTCAGTCTCTGAAATCAAGAGGTTAAAGTATTCAATAAATTAAAATGACATTACATAAACAGAACAAATGAAAGTATGAGCAGTGAGAAGATAAAAAGCCCAAAAAGGTTTGAGTTCATAGATTAATAAGGGGTTCTGTTCACCATTCTGAATAGGAACCATTTCGCTTTCATCTTTCTAGATTATAAAATTAATAAGAGATAGTTCTTGTACCTTTTATCCCAGTTTCATTTTATACTTTGCCATGGAAGCCCAAAAGGGACAGCAAATGGGAACAGAGCAGACACAGAGAAGTTAGCATTTGTTGCAACATCCAGGAAACATCCTAGCAGAACAACACTGTGTCAGCCTCAGGAAACTACCAAGCACTACTTGGGAAACATAAGCCTTTGTATTTAATTCTGGTCTTTTAAATTTCACATTCTTTCAGGAGCTGAAATACTTTAAAACAAATATTGCTCCCATCTTTCATGCAAAACCCTTCTGCATATTTAGCTTAAAGAGAAAAGCACAAACAAGGAATTTCACATCCTATGGTTTTCTACTGCTAAAAGCCTTTTAGAGATAAATTGTTGCAGTCAGCCGACTCCTCAACTCTCCACCCTTTCTGTTGCAACATGTTACAAAGCCCAGAAATTTGGACCCGGGCAGGGACAATACGGACTTTAGATTGTATGAGTATCTTTATTCTCAATGTTGAACATGGGTGAAATCATCCCATGACAGAATGCACCTGACAACTCTTCTCACCAGCAGTGGAAGAGATAGGGCAGGGACTTTCAGTGCAGGCAATTCCAGCTCCCTCTAGACCCACAATCTTCCAGGGCAGAGTTTATTTCCCAGAGTACATTCTTTATGGCAGATGCTGGATCATATCTTAACAGAGGAGTTTTATTTGCAACTTCTGAATACACTTTTACAAAAAGTGTATTTCAACCCTCATTTTTAAAAAGTTAAAGGTTCAGTCAAATAACACTCTGTATTTCACATTTAAGTTCACATATCCTACAACTCTCGTGAGGTTTTTAAGTGATACATGTCAAAAACTGACTGTGAACATCCAAGGAAACCAGGAAGACAAAACTATATACAGTCTTACATAAAATGTCACTTATTCCTCAAGAATGAATCAGTAAAATATTTCCTTAAATTATTATAATTTATTTTCATATGTAGACCTCTTTTTTTCTTTCTATTTTGAATTATCTTAGATTACTAAACCTTTCTTATGATTGATCAAGAGTTAAGATAACATTTCATGATTGTTCTTAACAATCTGATTCTCCATTGCTACTAACTTTAATCAGGAATTACACATAATGCTAATTATCGAGGAGGGATTTTAGAGATTAAATTTCAACAGAGCCACTGAAATAAGAATTCTGGCAGATCTCAGATGCAGTGAGATCTTACTGATGCAGACAGATCTCAGATCTGAAATGTCATGCACAATTACCCCAGAGACCTTGGCTCTGAATCTCCAAATAACTCCAGCACTACACAAGCTCTTGTCTTCCTGCTGACAACTTTCAGGACTTGATTTCAAGGGAGTATAAAATTCATCCTTCAGAAGTACTGGGTAAGATGAGAGTAACTTAACATGGAGAGAAAAAAAAAATAAAGCCCCACCATCTATTCTCACAAATTAAACACCAGCATGCAAACTACCAGGAAACAAATAGAAACAGAATGCTTCACTAGGCAGGCTTACTAAAGATTTCCAGATTATTTTTTATTCAGTACGTTGTCTGAGACCTCAGGATAAAACATTTCTCTTACTAGAGAGAGTAACTACTACTAGAGCTGCCTGAGAGCCAGATTTGTACTCTTTAGCATTTTTTATGTAAAGGACTTTATGAACCATGTTCCTATTCTCAGTTGCTATTCGTCTTCTAATATGTAATAATATTTGCAATTGCACACAAGCAAGTTTCTTTTGTATTTCTGATAATTCCTTTCAGAGATCTTGCTTGTGTTAAGTATTATAACCTAAGTGGTCTCTTGCACCCATCTGCCACTGGTTATCATTTATATTTAAGGTTCTGTGTGATTAAATTGGAGCTTGACTTCCATTCCCCTGAAGTGAAACATGGAAAAGTCCCTTATATACATGTTGCATATAGACATAACTGCTTATGTCTAATGGTTTAGTCTAAATTCTATTCCACATATCTAATGGGTACACCAAGACAGATAACATTCACAATTCAATTCGCAATGGATTATGATGAATATTACATGAAAAACTTATTCTTGGTTATCCAATTCTATTGAACTGGCATAAGAATTCTGCATGAGTTTCCACAGCATGGAAAAGTACATCAAAAGCAGAAGCAGAGGTATAGACAGGAAGAGATTTCTGGTTTCTGCTCAGTAAAGCATAAACTCTGGGTCTTTTATATGTATAAAGTGCTGTCATAGTCCTAAGGAAAAGGGAAAAGATAGAAAGAAAAGTCAAAAATAGTATCTCTATGGTATCATTTTCCAGGAAGCCAGAAACTGTATTCATTAGAAAAGGTTACAATTTTGTTTGTCAAGATGGATATTTGTAACGTTAATTACCTTAATTCATTAACTGCTCTTTGGTAGAATGACTTAAGTTAAATACTTTTTATTATTTCTCCTCTCCAAAGAACTGTCTTTGGCCCAGATCATCATGCATGAGGACAAAACAATATTTTCAGGAAGACTTAATATTTTCCGATTTCATGATATAAAATTTGGGAAATAAAAATTAGTTTATTGGACAACATAGATTAGGATGGCAGGTGAGAATGCATATAAACACACACATATCTCCATTGATTTGATCTGGTATAAATTTTCTCATAGGAGAAAAGATAATGCATGCTTACCAATAAAGATAATCTTATCCACTGTGTAGAGCGATTGTACTCCATGCCACTTAAATTTCTCTATGTCTGGTTTAATTCTGACCAGATGGTTTCAGGGAAAAACAATTTGCTTAGGTTACCAATTACAGCTGTGTCAGTTTCTAATTTTTAAGTTGCTTTATATTGCTTATTTGCTTCATATTTCCTTTATAAAAAGCATAAAATCAACACAGCATTACTGTGGCTCAGATTGAAATTCTTCTCCCCAAAAAAATTATTAGTACATCTGAAAAATATTCCATCTGCTGATTTTTGCTTCTGGTACACAATTATCATCAGCAAGAGGCCACAAATGCCATTTGATTATTGAATCGGATTTAGGTAAATCATTCAGACTATAGGACAGCTGGTATGTGCACTTAGTCTGAACACCTCTCATGGGCAAAAGAGTCTTAACTAGAGGATTTTTTGCTTGATTTATTCATTGTCAGTTACACCAACTTCTGATTAATAATTCAGGTACTGAGAAAAAAATCTGACACAGAATTACAGAATACAATACTTTGAGTTGGAAAGGACAGATTAATGTCACTTAGCCCCATCCCGCAGCAGTGAGCAGGGTCATCTTCTCAGGTTGCTCAGAGCCCTGTCCAATCTGACCTTGAATGTTTCCAGGCATGGATCATCTACCACCCTTTTGGACAACGTGTTCCAGTGTCTCATCACCCTCAGCATAAAAAAAGTCCTCCTTATATCCAGTCTAAATCTGCCCTCATTAGCTAAAACCATTACTCCTTGTCCTATCACAACAGGCCCTGCTAAAATGTTTGTTCAAACCTTTCTTATAGGACCCATTTAAGTACTGAAAGGCTGCAATAAAGTCAACCCAGAACCTTTTGTACCCCAGGCTGAACAACCCCAACTCTCTCAGCCTTTCTTCATAGGAGACATAATCCAGCCGTCTTATAATTACTGTGGCTCTTCACTGGACCCACTCCAACAGGTCCATGTCTTTCCCGTGCTGCAGACCCCAGAGCTGGAATGCTACTCCTAGTGGAGTATCATGAAAGCAGAATTGAGGGGAAGAATCACCTCCCTCGACCTGCTGGCCACATGGCTTTTGATACAACCCAGGATAGGGCCAAGTTGTCTGAGCTGACAGACCTGTAAAAGACCCTGTCATTATTCTTTGTATCCTTTGCCAAATTCAGCTCCATCTGTGCCTTGGCCTTCCTGACCCCTTCTATATAACCAGGCAGTGTCCCTATACTCTTCACAGGATACCTGTCCCTGATTCCACTGCCTGGGCATGTCTTTCTTGCCCTTTAGTTTGTCCAGCAGGTCTGGACTGAGTCATGTCAGTCTCTTGCCCTCCATTCCAGATTTCTTACTCCTGGGGATCAAGAGCTCTTGCACTCTGTGGAAAGCATCCTTAAAGATCTACAAGATCTGGTGTGCTCCCTTATCCCTGAGGGCAGTTTCTCAGGGTTCTATTGACTAATTCCTTGAACAGCTGGGAGTTTGCTTTCTGTCTGCAGGAAGTCAACAACTTCCCTTGGGGACAGTGGTCCTGCAAGGGCATTGCTTTTCACAGTGACAGGCATTAAGGTAGCCTGGGGGAGAAAATTCATCAAAAACTTACTTAATCTAATTGAGCCTGGAAAAACAGTCTGAATATTGATTTCTGGCCCCTTGACCTTTTTGAAATAACATAATTGGCCCTTAGGAAGGAAAAGCTGCACACTGCTGATGTAAATAAAGATATTTATTAGGTCTTGACAGAATATGTTCAATCTTCTCCTAGTTCTACAAATTAATTTTCATGGCAAGGAGTATACAGATTATCCTCAGAGTTATTAAACTGACTTATAAAACGTATTTTTGATTGGGACAAGCAAAGTATAAATATTTTAAAAAATCAAATTTTGACCTATGTTCAAGCCTACACGTCTGAAATCTTTCTCAGATACTTTTACTAGAGAAAATAAAATTTTAAAGGCATTCTTAAAGGGCAATTCTAGACCTATTATGTAAATTAAGGTAAAAGAAAAATCAAGTTGTTGATATTACTGAATATAATTTACCATTAATAAAAAACTTACAGGAGTTTTATCTGATTACTTGCTTAGTCATGTTTGCACTATTAAATAATGCTCAAACAGCAGTGGTGGTTAGAAGAATTTATTCCATAATAATAAAGTTTAAATATGTCATATTCCTTACAGACAAAAGGGTTCTGATTTGTTATTTATAGTTGATAACTTCTGATCAAGTGTCAGTTAGTGGATTTCCTGCCTCCAGGCCAGGCATCTGTGACATCACCATGTTACAGCTCCTCAGAAGACAGAGCCACAAGTGATATGGACTTGTACCTTCCTTCAAGTGAATGTAACACTGCTCATTCATTCTGGTTTCAAAATCTCATTGAATAAAAATCTAGTCATAAACTTGTCATATAACAAGATTTCTCCAGAGACGCTACTTTAAACCAGGAGCTCTTTGATACATCGAATGATAGTGTCACATCATATTTTCTTTTCCCCATTCAGTCATTGAGATATTACTCTGAGAAAAGAGAGTATGATAAAGATTTATTTATTTTGAGCTTTGTCACATCTGAAGAAAAATCACTCATCCTCCAAAAAAAGCCACCTTGCTACAGATAGAACACAAAGAAGCATTTAGCTATTAAGAGTGCTGATCACTCAAGGTATTTTGCTGGTTGCAACATTAAAACAATAGGTAAATCATTATTCAAGGCCATATGCTTTTCTCAAGGGGAAAAAAAGATCCAAAGCATTACTAGAGACTTTATTACATTATTAAACTCAAGAAACATTTACACTTCCTTTTTGTATTTTCAGACGTTGCTACTATAATTCAAAGAGGAAGTCAATTATGTCTTGCTAAAACCCTCAGGGTTTGTCCTACCCCAAAGATGACTGGATTTGTGGCAAAACACTGTACTGTCACCTAAGAGCTAAACAAGACTGAGGTGTTCAGAGCTTGTTCCATATTAAAACAGTTTCCAGGATTATACTTATTTGATAGGTGAGAGCAGTACTATTGATTAGACCTCTCAGTCAGCTGCCAGACAAAGGGAAATCTACATAAACCCAACCTGAGGGGATACAAACACCAGAACTGCCAGTGTCAATACAGTGCAGCAAACAATCTGGCTACTGACAGTCTTACAGATGTCTGCTTTTCCCCTGGGACATAACATATCAGCTGCTCTCAGATCTAAGAAAATGCACAATCTGAGAAACCCACTTCTTCAAATGGAAAAAGAAATAGAATCATGAACATTTCTAGTAATTATTCCAGGCAAGTTCAGAGGTTAAAGAGTCTGTGACACAAATTCTGTCATATATATGTATATCCATCTCAGCATGAACAGTGTACTTGTTTTTGACAGCAAAAATAGTTTATTTACATAAAGTTTAGGAAATTACTTATTATTAGACAAATTTTGCTGTGACTGTACAGTGCGAACAGATGGATAATTGTTTACAAATGGTTTATAAATAGTCAGAAAGTAAGCTTTGAATATTTCACTGTTTTGCAAGGAACTTTCTATAGGTACAGCATAATATTGTGAAGAGATTAATCTAAATTATATGGTAGGTGACATTTCAGATTCAGAGTGGGATAGAGGGGGAGCAAAAGCCTTGTTGACTGGTCATAAATGGAAATGCTACATAAGGCAAATGAATGAAGGGAGCAGCTCTGCTCCCTTTCTAAAATAGAGGCTGCAGGCTCAAACAGAGCAAAGAATGGAATCAAAGTCTGGGTAATCTCAGTATCTGAAAATGTGTGCAGGGATTTGGAGTTGAAAGAAGCTGCACATAGAGCCGAAAGAGCTTTGTTAGCTGCTGTTACTGTATATTCAGCAATGAGGGGCCGGGGCAGAATTCACTGCAATTTATTATTAGATGGAAATTAAATTTTAAGAATCATTGGGATCTATTCAATGTAAAGTGCAATCCAAAGTATTTTGGGATATTTATACCATAAGAAGTTTTTCAAAACATTTCTCATTTCCTAGTTACTAGAACTAATATTAGCTGCACATGAATATCAAATGTAATTCCATTTCGAGTATTTTTTTTCTTAAAACAATACCCCTAATTCAATCTGCCCTATAAATGGTTCTGTTAAAGCCAGTTGTTTCAAATACCAGCATACCAAACCACATCTCTACTGCAGAGGAGACAGAAAATGAGTATGAGGAGAGAATTTATAAGATCCAAATATAGATTGGATATCCCCGCCTCATTCTTCCATTGTATGCCATTCATCTAAATATCTCCTTTTTAATTCAATCCTCAATATCCTCCCCACAAGTATTTTTATACAAATTGAAAATAAAAGTGCTTGGGATTACATTTGTCTGTCCAAAATCAGACAGAATTTAAAAGCTATCACTACTTAGTTCACATTATATGAACAAGATTTTACTGCGGTTTTAAAATGCTACAGGAGGAATGCAATTCCACTCTAGGAAGAAAATGAAAATTATCTGTCAGAGGTACAAATATAGCCAGATTTTATGGCTATATCACTTATGTCTCTCCACTACTAGTCTGTCTGTCAGGTGTGTTGGAGAAGAATGGCGTGTATTGGAATGAGAAAGGAGTCTTCCCTAATCTGGCTTTTCTAGGGATATCACAGTAGTGCAGTAATTTAAAGCAGCACAGGACCTGATCTATGAATACACCACATTTGAAAACTGTATATACATAAGGAGACCTATAACAGAATCCTGTGAAGTTCCTCGTTTCTCTGACTAATGGAATATCAGTGCAGGAACTAAAAAAGAAACTTCAGAGAAACTGTTAAATCTTGTCTATAGGGATACTTTAGGGTAGAAGAACTTTCCTAATAAAGGAAGAGGTAAAACTAAAAAACAATGAAAGCTTGCCTGTGGGAAAGTGAGACTAAGAAAATACAGTGATTTTTTTATTTCTTTTTTAAATTATCCTATATGTTGCAGTAATAAGAAAGAGTCAGTCCGTTACAGATCCTTGACATTGAGAGGCACTAAAAATGCTTCATCTGGACTTCTTTTCAGTAAACCTTTGGCTTTCACATCGTTGCCTTACATCTGCGATTTCCAAATCATTATGCTATTGCCAGGCTATTGTACACATTTCAGGATGCCAGCCAAATTCTAATAATGGCATCATTAAGAGAGTGATATTGCAATGGTAAATGCTGTATTACTTTGCTCATTTTGGCAATCAGTGATGTCAGTAATATCCTGTTCCTTAGGAGGCCTAATTAAATTCTTTCATTGAAATAATCAACATTCGTGTTCCCAACCACTTTGCAACTACAGTAATTCTTTGTCTGCCAGCTGTGAGAATTTCCTATCCTACCCTCTCACATCAGCAAACCAAAGGGAAAAAGTTCATTTCACACTCATATAATATATTCATGATTGAGTTTGGTAACAGACATATTTTGCTTTAAAACTGAAGCTTAAGCCACAAACTAAGCTTGGAATAGACTCAAGTCAAAGAAATTATTTATCAAATTCAGTCTTAACAAAGTGTTTTCAGAAACCACTATCTTTTAATTAGTAGATCAAAGAGCTAATCCACTCATTGATGCAGGGAGAATATGATCAGTCTTCATTTGGATCTAAAGCAACCAAAACAAGCAACAGAATATAATTGTATCAAAAGTCATTTGCAGAAGGTTTACATGTGAGTCGGACTCTGGATCACGACTTCTAAAATATGAAACTAGCCCTTAACCATACCAGAAAAAGACACAAGAAACAAAAACACAGACTATCTGAAAAATAAACTAGAGAAATGTTCTGCTGTGCACTTTTGACCCTCTTTCTACCAGTGTTACACTGCATAATGGCTTGGATCTAGAGCTAACAATTATTTCCTCCATGATGTAGAGCCTCATGTCTGAACTTTAGTCTGAATCCACTGCCAAGGAAAGCCATTAGCTCACTGTAGAAATCCAGATAAATTTTCTGTCTAAGCAGAACACGAGATGCCAAAAAAATACTACGTAGGAAACGTGAAAGAGGAACATGAGCACTCTTATCTGCCTGGGATTCACAGCTTAGAGTTCTTTTCTGTAATAAAAGGACCTAGTTAAAAGATCTCTTTAAAGACAGATTTATGCTTTTAGTTGTACACAGCTTGGAGAAGATAGATATAAGCCTCCTTCTTCAAAACTAGGAAGGGTTTGAACCCCATCTGTTCAATTTCACAGGAGGATAATTGAAGCCACCTTGCATCCTATCAACTAATGTTTCGGTACTGTGGAGAAAAGAATGCAGAATTCTACATGCAGAAAACCCCCAAAATCATAAATTTAAATTGTAAAGGACCTCTGGAGGTAGTATAGTGCAACCTCCTGTTCAAAGTAACCTAATACAATTTCTGAGAAACTGGATCTAACTTTGTAGTCATTCAGAGCTTTGCCCAGACAAGTTTTGAAGATGTCCAGGGCAGGGGATTCCACAGCCTATTACACAGCTTGATCATCCATAGTGAGAAGATTTTTCTTTCTTTAAGTCCAGTTTCTTGTCCTTTCATCATGGATCTCTGGAAAGAGTCTAGTTTTGTCTATAACTGTCCATTCGGTACTGAAAGACTCAATTTGAAGAGCTTACGTCTATGTGTCCCATTTAGAAAAGTATCCAAATGTTCAGCACAACATTAGTTTGGGTGCACAGGGGAAGAAGAAATGCACAGCTCAACACAGAAATGGTCAAAATTTTTCCATACACCATAAAGGATAATTTTTTTAAAAGTTTTTACTTTTCCCTTCAATTCACAAAGTGCTAATCATTTCTTTCTTGCTTTTAGTAGGGTTACTTATCAATGGGAATGAATTTCATAAAGAGTTAATTGGAGAATGTCATATTTGTAGTTGGAGCAGTCTGTATTGGATTTGCTTACAACATGATAAATCAATGTGCCAAAGCTGGGGAACTTGGAATAATATTGCTGGCATGCAGAAAGAGTAATAAAAATTTTAAATTTGGTTTTCACATGTTAGAGTATCTAAAATTACTACTCCTTGGGATCCACTAGCAAAAAAATCGTGAAGCAAGTAAAACCATTCAACATTTGGCATATCTGTGGAAAGGCTGTGTAGCATTAAGCTACTATTAGCAGTTCTAAATCCTGTGGATTCCATGCTTTAGAGTAGGCTAGAAAACTGAAAGGTGGAAACAATTTCAGCAATTTCTTCAAATTCAGAAGGATGGTTTAGTATCAGGAACCATTTCTTTCCTAATTATTCCCTATTACCTGAGAAATTATCTGTGTATTAACATTTGACTGAAAAATGGTTTAATAATTAAGCCTCAAATAAAATGTTAATGCCTATACATCTTGTTTTAATAAGCTGATAGTAAAATTTTCACAAATTCTTCTTGGAACCACTGCATTCAACACATTAGCTCTTTGTGACAGATTGCATGGTGGTGCATACTGCATCTGAAGTTAAAGGCTTCCTCTCTAGTCAAACTTGTTCTAGTTTAATTAAAGGTGTGATTTCAACTCCACAAGACCAGAAATGTGATAACTTTGCCTTCTCTAATTTAATTCACACTTCATTGGCATTTTTTAGGTAATTTTCATCTCAGGTTAAATCTACACACATCAAGAGTGCACTGAGTGCACCTCATGGATGGACTAATCCAAATCCCTTTTAACCAATATGAAACTACACTGGTAAAACTTCAGTGTGTTACACATAACAGGGCTGGTAGCTGGAGAAGAAAAAAGGCACTATCTGGCTCTTAAGATACTTTGCCAACTGTGAAAGTCTGTATGTCTAAAAAGGAGGCTGTGGAGAAGGTAGCAAAAAACCAGATCAGCATTGCCTAAATAGCATAACAAAGATTTCCAACTTATACCATCTGAGCCTTATTTTCACAAGTCCGTGAACATACTTTCACTGTTCTATTTTTCATTCCACAGGCTGTGTCAAATATTAAACATATTAATCCACCTACTCTTTGGTATTGCACAGTTTTCATAGCTGAATTGCTTAATTAGGCTTTGTTTTGCAGTTTCTAATTTGTAGCAGAAGCAACAAGCTGTAGTAAAAAGCTGTAGTACAGAATTACAAGATTTAAGGAGGCGAGAGGTATAATAATTTAAATTACTCATACATGTTGTTGGATCCTAGAAACATAATCACTAAGGAAGAAGATATGACATATTCTAGGCAAATCACAAAAAAAAAAAACCCAAACATTATAATGCAACTAAAGTTTTCAAAATGAAGCTTAAAATTTCTTGTTTAAAAATCTAGATTTGGAAATAATTTTTAAAATCTGTATTACAAAAAAACTGAGAAAGCAAGCATAATTTCTTCAAGTGTGTTGTTCTGTCTCATAACAGATATAGCAGATATAAAAGGAGGGTTGGGATGAGCAGATAAATTGTTACACTAGATATTGAGAATTTCTGGTATTAACTAAATAGAAGATCCTTTGAGACATTGTAAGTGTGTGCACATTGTCATTATAAGAATTTCTTCAACTTCTATACCAGAGCATCAACGAGCCCTGGATCTGGCCTGAGATCATCTGAAACACTGAGGAATGTGGGTAGGGATAATTTTTGCTTTGTTCTAGTCTTCAGTTACTGGAGCGGTATCAAATCCTCACTTACAAAGATATTTGTTCATTGCAATATATTTTTGTTGCTACTACTTATTCCAATAGTCTTTTTCAGTTCCTCCTTGAACTGCTAAATCCATTGATTTAAGGATTCAACTCTGCCAGTGCAACAGTTCCTTTTGCTCTGTGTCATAAGAAAAGATAAAAGAGACAATCTGAATTACAAAACTCTTCAACTATTGAGTTCACTTTTATTTGCAGCTTTTCTAAAGTAAACATAGCCAGATTTTAAACTGCCTTTGAGTTAAAATGTTTCTCCCTGTACCACTTCTTGTCACCTCTATTTGACCCCTCCATAGTCCTTCAATATCTTTTCTGAGACTGAGTATGAATCACAATTTCATTGCTGAGATCAGACTGTTAATTTATTGGTACAGCAGCATAATGTATTCCTTACTATTCTTCATCCAATACTTTATTACCAGAACATCTTGTTTTGATTTTGTACAACTGCTGCTCATTATACCAGACTCTTCATCCAGCTATACAAAAGAGACAGGCCTTTCTACAGTTATTACAGGTAATTTGGACTCCTGTATGGCAACTCAAAAGTTTATATAACAGTTCTGGAGACATTTAAAGATATTTTTCTTCACTCTAGAACTACAGGAAATAAATATTACTTTCTGATGTCCTACAGGCCATAAATATCAAGCCAAACATTTCATTCAGAAACATTTCACTCAGAAAACAATTCAAGTCGCAAAGAAAATAAGAGATGAATTTACTGGAACTGAAGTGCTCTGACCTATCCACTAGGACAAAAAGTATATGAATTTTCCTTTCAAAGAATTCAGTCCATACAGAGATGAAGCCACATTGGAAAAAAAACCCCAAACATCAGTTTAATTTCAGGTCTTGATGAGTAGAAGAATGTTTACCTAGGTTGCAGAATCTGGAAAGGTAGGCAACTGAAACTTGATGCACCACAGCCATGAATATGTCATCTCATTTCAGCCAATGTTAGCGATGGAGCTGGATTTCATGGTAGCGTATCTAATATTCTGACGTGACCCATAGCTCCGTGAGCTGAGGACTTTCTAGAGTTTTGACTCTCCAAGTCAAAAGTGATGTAGAAAAACTTGAAGAGATCAAAAAGCTGCCAAAATCACCTATGTTCGAGATTGTGGAGGTGTGAGAGGAGGCAACTGAGGGCAATCTGACTGCGATGTAAATGGGAAGTAGATGAGTACTTCCAACAACCTGAAAGCAAACTGTTCTTGGTGGTGCCAAACAGTGTAACAAGAAACAGCGGTTGCAAATCACAATGTGGGAAATTAAGATTGGACACAAGCGAAGATTTTCACTGGAAGGATGAAACCCTAGGATTTGTAGGATTTGCCTACAGTAAGTTGGAAATAATTCTTTTCAGTAAGTTTGAAATAGATGCACTCACTGTTAAATGAGGTAAAATGACAGCAAAAATCAGTTCCTGCTTCAGAGATGAATGCAGCTGTCTGGGCATTTCTCATAACATTCTCTGGTTAGAATTAACCACCTTTATATTCCGTCAAAAGTGGCTCGATTATACTCACTAAAGTTTTTCATCCTTCACCTACTTTCATGTGTTTGACATCAAACTACAATAATGCCTCTTAAAACCAAGCTGATTTCTGAACTATTTGCAAACAGGAAGATTGGTCCATTTGCCCCCAAGGACACCATGTTCACCAGAGGAAGAAGCACATCATATGGATGTCCCAGTGCTCTCATGCAGTTTACTGTCTGAATCCAGTCAGGAGGCTGGTGTCAATCTGTGCTACACTGAGAAACCCTTGAGAAAACACAGGTTTTCTCACTATTGTGAACCCATTTCTATCATTATTTTTTAATTTTATCACTCTTACTAATTCCAGTAAGGACATTTGAGACTCACAGGGTGGAGGAAGATAATGTGCTATTAGAAAAACGAGTGGTGCCCTGCAATATTAGCGCACCTGGAAGAAGTAATACCAACATGCAGAGCAATCAGAGACAGACTGTGCTAGTGATGAGCTTCAACTGAAGGCTTTGCGGTTACTCAGCAACTGAATTACTGAGAATTTTCTGCCCAGAATAATGACCCAATTCCTTATAATATCATTATCTGAATGTTCAGCTCTGCCTTTGCTGTTTCAGGCAAGATGCTACGAAGAGAGAAATAAATAAAAGATTATGTAACCAGGTAACCATGTAATACTGTAGTGCCATTGCTAATAGACCATATGCTTCATGCAGAATTACAAGGTTTCAGAACTGAGGCTTGTCAGGCTTGCTCTGTCTGAACTTTTCTTGACCTGCATCTAGGTTTTTTTACTTAGTTTAGATGTGATAGCAATTTCTTGTATTGACCACAAGTTTATGGCTCATTTATTTTACTTTTGTTTATCTTTGCATAGTGCAACTTTATATCCTTTCATTTAGAAAGCAATAACAAGCAGTTGTCCTATGAAAAGTGGGATGTTTACAACTCTAACATGATAATAGAGTGAAGACAAAAACAGGTCTGTTACAAGAAAAGTCCTTGAGCGGTGAAGACAGGATGCAGTGAAGAGGGCCACAAGCACAGGGTGCTAAAGGAGGGGGCACAGGCTGGCACTGGAGGTCCCTTGACTATAAAAAACTTATCCACAATCAGTTAAAGACATATAGACCTGAAGCTGGACAGAACTCATTTTAGGGGGTAACAACAAACAGTGTCTAATATATGGAAAATCACCATATACAATGAATTTAGTTGTAATGGAGAACTGCAGACCAATGAAGAAAAATGAGAGGCATAAAAGCATGTTAGAAGATGTACAAAAACCACTCCTGATCAATCCTAGAATAAGCAAGAAGAAACTATCTAAACAAACATATATTCCTCCTGGCAAAATACTCAAGATGCTGACAGTTCACTGTAATGCCCCACCAATAGCATCAGCATGAAACCATCAAGTTCAGCAGCCAGAGCAGCAGTAGAGACATGAGACTAACACAAGAAATGGAGTAGAAACTAGGAACTGTACATGTAACAGGTTTACCTGTGTTACTGGTATTGCTTTCTTTTTTTATTAGAACTACACATAGTATTTCTTGAATTAGACTGTTAAATTTTCAGTCATGATAACAATAAATTCTTGACTATATATGAAGGAGATATTTCTACTGTGCCTGTAGACAAGATTTTGAGTGTAGCAATGAACAGAAAAGAACAACACTTCTTTATTTGCTAAAAATGAAAAAAAGCAACCTTTCTGGAGTAGGAGTACTCCAATTTCCATCAATAGTTAGAGATTAGAATATACACAGATTACCTCAGCCAGGTAATTTAATTACAGAGATGCTATTAATACCCTCAGTTAAGATGAGCTGTGATAGCAGCACTTAACATGTAGTATGATACAGACAGAAGGTAGGTCAGAAAGTTGTTTACATTTTGATAGAACACAACATGGAAGGATTCAGTGATATCAAAGCATATTACATTAAAGTCTGGCCACTAAATAATTACATTTTGCACATAATTAACTTCTAATATTCATTACCATAACAGATTGTAGGATCACTTAATAGGATTCTAAGAAAGTGCTGGAGGTTTAAAGCAATAAGCACATCTCAGGAAGGACAAAATGGACTGAAAACAGTGACCTTATTCCTTCTGCCAAATAGCAGATTCTCATCTGAAACAAAATGGCACAGAGCCACTGACTTCGATCAGGGGGTGATCTGTTACAGGCATAGCAACTCATGTTGCAGGGCACAAAACAATCTCTAGTGGAGATGAAGAATGCCCATTTCTCTTATTCTCTACTATTGCTTGTTTGCTTGCCTGTTCCTCACTGTTCAAGACACTACTCTAAACTATCGAGACAACTCATCTGATTCCATAGAGCAATGAACAAACATCCAAACACTATCCTGAAGACCTAGAAAAAAATCCTGTGGTTTTGATTGTTAAAAACTACTGTTAATTGATGACATTCAGTATGTATGTTCTTGTGCTAAAAAAGTTCCGTCACGTAAGAGCGGTCATTCCTCATCTCAGATTTGAAAAGAGGAATTTATAAAATCTTTACCTGAGCCATAAATAATAAAATGTACATTTTCTGTAGTTTTATGTAACTGATAAATTTAATATTATCTTATTAAGAAAATAAATTCCTTAATGCAATTATTACTGAACAGTTATCTAAATGTCCTAAATTCTTTTAGGGTTCATTCAAACTACACCTGATAACAAGGAGAGGAACACACAGGTAACTAACTTTTCTGATACCAGTTAGAAGAATCAGTATGTATGTAAGCAAGGTATAGATGACAGAAATAAGATTTTTATATAAATCTACCAATGCATAGAGCTCAGGCTGTCAGAGTCAGTGAGAAAAAGTTGTCCATATCCTATAATTAAACCAGATGTACTATACATAAATTGTGGTCAAAAGTGCAATACGATATCTGTTCTTAGCTATATAACAGTGTTTTCTGTTAAAATGTTGGATATTAGCCTAGCAGAAGGTACCCCCTGTAGCACAGGGAAACAAGAATTTCTTTTTCATAACATTTCTCTGGGCCAAATATGCCTCAACTATCAGAAGTCGGCTACCTGTTTTTCCAGATATAGATTTTCCACTTGTGATATTTCTATGCCAGAAATTTGGGTCCAGAGATAAACAAATATTACTTCTGGAATAAAGGGAATGGAGATGTCAAGTTTCTGAAGATGGATTTGATAGTTCTGAGTAACAGAAAGCGTGCTTCCACTAATTGCTACTCAATTTCATAACAAAAATTAATAGACCACACACCCAGCCCTAGAAAAACACAGCAGTTTGTCATAATGTTCTTTCAATAATGGGTGAGCATTTTTGCCTTTAAGTTGCTGACTCCTCTTTGCTGACTGCAAAGTAAAGCTTTCTGCAACCTCTTGGTCTAATTTGGTCACAGCTCAAAGACAGGCACTAAACCAAGCACTAGGTAACCTAAAATGCTATTTGCGTACTCAGGAGAGCAGCTCAGGAAAAATTTCTGAACTTGTTTAGACATTGAAGACACCTTGGGAGTCTAGTTTCAGACTTTTACAGAGCATCAATGTGAGAAAATAATGGTCTTTCAACAAGGTAAGAGTAAGATTGCTTGTCTGTCATTTTGCAAGAGTCTGCTTGTTTAAGCACTTTGGCAGCAAGGTGGGGATGGCATTGCTGGCATTCCCCTGAAGCTCATGTTTGTCCTTTCTCAGCCACCACAGCTGCTTCCTCTGCTGCCTCCCTGCATTTTCCACTGCTCACTCAAATCTTCTATTTATAACAGAACAAGGCATATAATTTGTATTGATTGTTAAGATAAGCCAGTTTTGTGCCCAAATAACATTAATAATCACACAATCCTGAGTAAAAGCCATCATCTTCTATTTATTCACAACCTCAGATTTACACAGGGGTACTGAATTCATCCCCAGCTGTTGACAGAACTGACAACAAAGTCAAAAAAAGTTCTCTACACAGAAAAGAAGGCAGAACGTGATGCTTAGTTTTCCAAGCTTCATTTCTAAAGCTCTGTCTTCCCTCCACAAGGAGCAATTTGAGTAAGTGGTTTCTCTGTAGGCAGTCTTCAATAGCCTTGTCAGGAAGCAAAAACAAAACAAACAAATGAAACAAACAATACAATGAGAAATAATGGCTAATAAACAGGGAAGTGCAGCAATCTAATCCAATCATAATTTTCTATTTATATATGCTTGGGACAAAATCCAGAAGTGATGTGAATCATTCAAGACTGAAATTGGTCCTAATTCTTGCTGTCTAAATCTCTCTCAGTGAATCAGAGTCAGATGGGAGGGATAGAGGAATCTGTCTAGTTGAATATTCACCTTGCAGTCCTTATTTTTATATAGGTAGGTTTCCTACATTCTAATTCTAACATATTTTTTTTTTAAATCTCTATGTGTACATATATATATATATATATACATATGTATTGCATATGTTCATACCAACATATATACACACCAACAATACAATGTGTTTATTTTAAAAGCCAGATTATTTACTGTCCCTAATCACTGGAATACCTAATATATACAATCTGTATGTAGTCAAGCAAGAAATAAGTGATGTTGAGCAGTTAGCACAGCAGCAGTGGCATTGTTTTTTGCAATGCACACAGGTTTTTCTGAGAAAAGCAGGAGTATTAAGATGTTCTCCACACTTTTTCTGGCCTGCACTTTAATTATTTGCCCATTGTGGGGTCAGCTGTTGTAATATAACCAGATTTAGGTTACTGAGGCTTTGTTCATAGGATGGTCTAGAAGCTAGACAATGTGACGTTCCCAGCATTTGCCCTAACCAACAAGATGAAGAGTTTTATATCTTCTGTTTCTATAATTGTAAACAATCAGTAGACACGTGGAGAAATACCACAGAGAGCAAGAGATATGTACCAGCACCAGCTTTTTGGGTTTGCATGTCAGCATCAGTTGTGGGGTCAGATTCTTGCCAGTGCAGTTCTACTTGTATGACATTACTGCTTTACCTTCCTTTTGTTATTTCATTCTTGTCACATACTGGGCAATATTTGGTATAGGGTTTTTTTGATATTATTTGGATTTATTTTATAGTGCTCTTTTCTACCTCCTTAATTAAAAAAAAATATTTAAGCAATAAGAATATTGCATCCTCCTTCATTGTAACTCTAATGGCTGTTGGCAATTCTTTGTTTGATGAAGGCTTGGCAAGCATTAAGTAAATTTGACCCCTATAGTGAATACAACACTTCACTTTTTCTTCCTAAGGGTCTGTCCTGGAAAGATAAATAGAGCTGAGTCTAGGTACTGCTGAAATAAGAATAAAGATTCCTTTTGTACCTTTCATATATGCTTTCTCATGAATCTTTCCCATTTCATGTGGCTAGTTACGTGGGTTTGGTGCTCTGCATGGTAGCCACAGTCCTCTCCAAACTGGACAACCTCTTAAACTTCTGTCGCAACACAGTGTCGTGTCATGGGATTACTTTTGACTTTGGAGGAAAATAGGCCATGATTAGATGATGCTCTTGCAAATGCAGCTAGACTTAACAAAAGTTAGATGATGAATAAGAGGGGTCAACCATGAGGAGTTCTTCCTGTAGGAACAACAAACATAAGAGTATCTCATCTAGAAATCAATCTGTATAAAAGTATCACTCTTACTTTACTTATTGTACAATGACAGTTCCTATACTATGACAATGTTCTCAGATTACTGTAACAGCATTGGGAACATTTCCACTGGACAAAAAATTGTTAGGTGTTACTATCTCTGTAATGGCATTTGACACAAAACATGTTGTCTGTTAGCAGTATACAGCATGTTCTTAATGAAACTAACTGTTCAAGAGGGGGGTGATATCTGGACCCAGATTTCTCATATTCTTGTGGGATAAGTTTAAGGAGTTGGGAGTCCTGTTTTTAGTAATTCTTGTAACCAGTTATAAGTCTATCCTTACACATATTTCAATAGTTAGAATCAGTCTCGTTGAATTATTAGTGAATACTTTTGTGGAATCAATTCAGGAATGGAAGAATTCATCTTAACTATCTCTTTAAATAATTCCAACAATTATGCATCATTTCTTTGACTGTTGTGGGATGTTCTTTTATTTCTCTCATACAATCAGGGAAAAGAGATATTGATCACTACTAATGAGACCAGTGCAACAGGTAGATAGGTCTTACTCTTTCGTGCTCTTTACTAATCTCAGACTACAAATTGCGTAGCCAGGTCACCTACTGAAAGGCATGCATTCATTCAATAACTTCTAATTGCTTTTCTAAGCATCATTTAAAGCATTCAGTCATAATAATTTCATAAAATTCTCATTAATTATACCACAGTCACTCTCGCTTTAATATTAGCCTAAGATATGTGGGAGGGAAGTGGGCAGGTCAAATTACTTTCTCATCATTTTGCTGTTTAAGAGTTTTGTTTCAAATTTCAGCCAGCAAAGAAGTCTGAACCCAAAGGTTCCTACTCACAGCTTTCTTGAACTCAAGGAACCCAAGTTATCTCTTCAATAAGTGCTTCCTCCCATGAACTTAATTGACTTTGTCTCAAATTTGTAATTTGTATAGGATTCTCTTGTTAGCTTCACTTCAGTCTTTCTATACGTGGGTACTTCTCATAAGCATTTTGCATGTTTAATTAGTAGTGAGGAAAATTTCTTAGATCTGAAGGGAAAGAGGTATAAATTGGCCATTAAGGCAAATTCTTCAGACCAATGTAAAATCATAGGAAAATGGCTTTTAATTGAAAGAGGACAGATTTAGAGCAGATATGAGGAAGAAATTCTTTACTGGAGGGGTGGTGGAACAGTGGAACATGTTGTCCAGAGAAGCTGTGGACGTCCCACCCATGGAAGTGTTCAAGGCCAAGTTGAATGGGGCTTTGAGAAACCTGGTCTAGTGGAAGGTGACCCTGCACATGGCAAGGACTTTGGAACTAGGTAACCTTTATGTCCTTTTCAAACCAAGCTATTCTACAAATCCATATTCAGTCTTTTACATAAAATTGGCTTAAATTTTTATACCATTTAACATCCATGACTCTTACTTACATTAAAAAGATTTTCAGGAAAATTGCACTACTTTTTTTGAGACACCATATGTCATGGGATTTATTCAAGATCTGTACACAATAGTGATATAGGACTTGTTACATTTCAACATGAAACATTAAAATAACACTACAGTTTTCAAGGACTGTAATATAAATGAAGGGACTCCAATGACAGAAGATCAAAGGAAACCAAAGCTGTAATCATTCCTGCAGATTCTGACCCACAAGCTAGGTGCAAGGGAGGCCATTTTAGTCTCTAACCCTCTGTTAATTAGAGTTTACCCAAACCAGGCCATACATATACAATCACACACACACATATACATGCGCTGGTTTTTTTTCCTACCTGTCTCTTTCTAAAAAATAGCTTTTCTGTATGCTTAAAATAAGCTATTTACCCAGCTTCAGCATGGTTTACATTTCTTGTGTTCAAGAAATACTAATTCCCTTGCCACAGAAATGAAAAGTCAGAGAGAAAGTGGTACCATGTCCTACAGGCCTCGTATGAGGCCTCAGTGATTTGAAGTACTTAAACCAAGGTACTCTCTAGAATGGAAAACTAAACCCTTCCTGTCCAGTCCAGCTCATTAATTAAAAGGTCCTTCTGATTTTATGGTTCTAATCTGTAACTGCAAAATCTGTAACTGCAAAACTCCTTCTTTTTCCTAATAATGCTTCTACTGCTTATCCTTGGTTGTTTTTTGGATAAAGATGGAATTATGTGTTCCTTTGACGGAGCTACCACTTCCACTCAAACACTCATCAACATCCTTAAATAAAGCTATTTCTTATTTGAATTAGGAGAACTGGAATCTTTTGGTGACAAGTATAAGCAAACATGGGGTAGGGGTCTCCCTGTTAATTCACCCACAAATATCACTGACTTGCTATTTAACATCTCACCCTTTCAGCTTCCCAGGGTGATATCAGCTAAGGAAAACAGGAACCGTTACCTTTTCACCTTGTACTTATTATTGTTAATAATAATACCTTATTATTGCATATAAAACTGCCAAACAGAATGTACACTGGAATAACATTTATTCCATTAAAATAATACATGCATGTTCTGGTTTTGGCTGGGACATATACTCAGAACCTTGAGAATACATCATTTATTTTTTGTTAAAATCATTGGGATGTTAGTTATTGTTATTTTTGTCAATGAGGTTGAATTCTATGGTCATTTTCCACTTGTTTTCAGTCCAAACATATCTTATTGATATGTGGGAATGCTAAGCTTTTTGTCAGATTTTGGCACTTTCATCATGTTACATAGGCATACACCTATTATGAACTTGAATAACCAGCCAGCCTGTAAAAGTAACTTCTTGTCAAAAAATCTTGATCTTAATAAATCTGCCTTAACATTTCAAAAATACAGAGAGTATAGAGAGATCAACTTGGTGTAAGGACGTTGTCTTTAATTCAGGGGGAGAAGCCGCCTGCTGGTTTAATGAATAACCACAAATGACTGCCATGCTAGCGGATATTGATTTCAGCGGGGGCTACTTGTCTCCTAGGCTGACATTTAATATCTGTTAAAGGGATTCGCCTGCTGACTGACTTCAGCACAAACATTACATTAGGACTTCAGCCAAACTTGTTGGTATTAGTAATTCTCCTTGAAAATATCTTTGAATCAGCTTTATGAAAAGCCAAAAGCAAGGCAAAGTTTGACTTGGCAAAATTAGAATGGATAGCAGTAGAATACAGAAGAGGGGAAAAAAGACTCAACAGTTAATTCCAATAGTTTTCTACAATGTACATAGTAAGTTAAGAGAGCTCCTAATAGGAAGCATCCTGCCCCGATAATGTAGTAAATACACTCTGCATTCCCATGTCACTTGTTATGACTGTATCAGTGTAGCTGCATAGAGTTCCCTGTTCAGATAACAGGATAACAGATAACAGGGATAACAGCTGCCTTGCCCTGTAAGAAGCAAAGGACATGGATTCACAGCATGGTACAACAAATGCCCTTGCTTTCCTCTGTTTAAACCAAATGAACAAGTCTAGTTTACATCAGTTTTTGTTCGTCCTTCTATTACATTTCAAGTATAAATCCAATCTTAACATGCATTTTTTTCCTGACTTTGGTGGTTTTCATTCAGCCTTACTTTAAATGTTTCATCTGCTCTGGCTGCTAAGAAGATGCATTATGTGTTCACATGTCTAAATCTAAAACTGAAAGTTTTGTAAGAGTTCAAACAGAGGATATCCAATTTTTGTAATGGACTTAATTTCTTTTCTGCTTTTGGAGGCAGTCAAAATCATCCAACTCCTATAATGTAGAAACTGGCATCAACTTTTCAGCTGAAGCTTTCCTGCACCTAGAACTGGATTTCTCCACCTTCAGAGTCTGATTCCCAGAATTTCTTATCATCTGCCACAAAAAGACTATCACAGTAAATTTCACTGTTTCCACCTTAGAACAAGAACAATAAAAAAGAAAAAATTGTTATGGTTTGCATGAGATAGCCCTTACCTTACAGTACCTGACAATGAAAGGATAAAAGAATTATCTGAAAGATGAGAAACTATGTTGAATACCACTTTCCTGGTTTGGTAGGAGATGAAGGATACAGGGCTTTCAAATTTGAGGGAAATAACCATAATTGTTATGTTTTGGGAGAGAAAGACATCACAACTCAGCTCTCTTTTTCAATTTCTTTTGCAAGAAAGATTCAATGACTAGCCAGGGCTGTGAACTTTAGCGATGACTGTAATAGGATTTGCTTATTTTGAGGTTTTTATTTGTTTGCTTTACATTTTGTCCGCTCATTATGTCTTCCTTCCCTAAAAGAGCATCAGGGTGAGATGAATTTCTCTGGACCAAGGGTCAGGTACTTCCACAATTCTTATCTGCTGAAGGCTACCTGGCAGGCCAGAAAGGAGAGTCACAGCAAGGACTGTGTGCAGTTGGGTGCAAACAGCTTCAGAGAAGGTGCAGAAACCAAAGGCTACAGTGTGTAGCTTGCTGCTACTCAGAAAGCTACAGAGCTGCTTGGAAATGAGGACTTTCCACAAAGATGGACAAAACACTGCTTATAAGATCTCTATCACTGTTGTTCCCTGAGTTACTCTAAGTTTTCCACTTTAAGCAGCGCTGTTGCTAGTTTTCTTTGAATTGTTTCCAGTAAGTCTGTATAAACATCAACACTTTTTCCCTGAAGCATGTTTTTTCATTGCTGTGCCCTTGTGTAAAACCCATATTTTGATTTTGTTCATGCTACCACAAAACCAATAGCATTTTAACTCACTTTGCACTGTCATGAATGATGACAAAATAACAAGCAGTGATAAAATTTCTCAATAGATAGGTTTCCTAGGAAACTGAAATTGTCTGAGTTTTTTCAGAATCAAATGTAAAATAAAATATATAAATAAAAAGTAAATGGTTGCAAGACTTTTTCCTTCCCATGATGGTTCTAATGGGATCTTCTCTGAGAATTCACTCTTATCATTGGCCAGAAATCTGGATTAATGTCCTCTCTACATTACTATGTATTGTAACAATCTCCTGCCATTCTGTTCCAGATTAACAGGTAAATGGAAAATGAAATAATACCTTTTATACAGAAATGTATATAACAAGATTTCTATCAGATTTTAAGAGGTGAATTTCTTGGATTTTTGTCATAAAATCTTGCCAGTGAGTCTGCTTTTTATTTAGAACAAATAAAACTATATATAGAAAACCCAGAGGAATAGTGCAGGTGAAAGGGCAAATTCCATTTCTGGGACATTCTGTTTCTGATTTTAACTTCATTTCCCTATCAACAGTTCAAGAAGTTCTTAATGAGCTTCTTAATGACATAAATACATTTTACCGAGTTAGAGCAGCAAATCAGACATAAGTGTTTTTTAAACTAATGTACCACAAAAGACCATTTTCTAGATTGGGTTGAACTGATGATGGCCTTGATATCTCTAGTATAACTGTAGTTGTTTCAGTATAACTGAAACAAACATATAGAGTGGTGGGGTTCTGTTTTAGTTTCATATATTTTAGGTCCAGAAACTCTTATGTCTGAACTCTTCTCTAAGACAACCACACAGAGTCTTATTGCAGCACCAAGTTCAGCTTAAAGTTCATTGGATCCTTTAGAAAAACAACCAGCCTTGATGCTAAGTGTGCAACAGTGACAAATTGTTCTCAATGTATAAGGGTTTCTTACCCACACTTTTAAAAATATGAACCCTTTCCTGTATTCAACTGACTAGCTCTAAACCAGATCTTGCTGTACTGCTGTATTTATATACTGCTAGGTTAAAAGTTGACAATTATCTATTTCCAGAACCTTGATCCCGTGCTAACACTCCTCAAGTCATCACTAAAAGACATCTTGGAAAAAATTTATAACATTCTTTTTCCTGGGCCTCTCAAGACAGGTGAGACTCACAGGCAAGTGACCCTGGACCACTCCTACTGTTCCTTCAGGACACCTTCTAGGTTGGAGAAAGGGCTGTTCTCATGCAGGAATGGAAGGTGGAACTGGAAATATTCTGTGTATGAGGCCAGACTCCATCTTGTGCAAGGACTAGTTCAGTGTTATGTTTCCCTGCTTAAAAAAAAGAAAAGAGGTGGTGTGAGTTATTATTCAGTGTGCTGTGATCACAAATGTGACACATTTGACTCATTTTCATATGTTCCCTTCAGATTTTTATTCTTTTTTCTTGTTCTTTTGGTTCTTCTAAATGATAGGGATGTGTTTTTTGCAACAGATGAGGAAGAAAGCTATTTTTTCATTTACACATCACGAGTAGGAAGTAAGTGGAAAAAGGCAGATATTTTTCAGGCACTTTAGCAGATTATTAAATAGCAAAATAAAATGTTTATCTAAGTTTCAAGAGCTGATACGAGAGCAAGAACAAATAATGAATTTATATTTTCTGCAGAATCTAAATATCATTGTAAAGTTTCTCCAAATTTTACTGAATATTCCAGATTATTTTTTTTTTGTTTTAAAATACAATATAAAACAGAGTTAATGCAAGTAGTACCTAACTAACAAATCTGTACAATGTACAAGAGAGAAAGAAACTCAGTGTGAGAATGAACGACAACAGAAGAAGTACTTGTGTATTTACCAGTAAGGAATTGAATGCTCATGTTTAATGCTGACACATTTTTGTACAGCCTACTTCTCTGCTGAAGTACACTATCTTACCAGGTTTCTCCTGTGCAATTCTTCCTGGCACTAGGATTTAAAACCAAAACCTGCTAAATCCAGT
>VZTJ01002315.1:318159-329134 GCA_013397795.1 Orthonyx spaldingii | reverse complement strand
TATATATATATATTCACTGAAAATCAGGCCTTATATGAGCAGAAAGCAGAAAAAGGCTTCTGAATTTCTTTAAACACTTGCATTATAAAGGCATTTTGATCTGTAGGACAAAGACACCCAAAAGAGCCAGATATGATTTGCAGTTTCTAATTACTTGCTCTAGGAGAGCAGGAGAGCTCTGCATCTCAATTTTTTTAATATTTGTGTAATCTTCTCTTGAGAGCAGTTCCCAACATGAGCAACACTCCCCTATTTTCATAACATTTCAGAAATGTGCTGGCCTATTGCCCCTTCCACCTCTCTGTCCTCAGGGCGTTGTTCAGCTCAAAGTGTACTACTGAGAGTAAATTTGGCCCTGAGCATTTTGCTAACAATATATTAGCTCAGATCCAAATGTTATAACTCAAGCATGGAGAGTCTCTATCCTGCAATGCTACTATGCCCCTGGGCTTGCAGCTAAGCACTTTGCCATCTCAAGCACTCCTTCCATTAGCTATGGAGCTCGGGGTGCTTTTGTGATTTTTTTTTTTTCTCCCTTTTCTGACGGTATGTGCCTTTGTCTTGTTGTTGTTTTCCTCCTCAGCTTCTGGCATACTTCAGCTATGGAAAGATACAGATTTGTTTATGTGCAGTAAGGCTGCTGCTTTCAATGAATAGCTTGCAGTGCAGAAAATATGAGAGTCTCAAAGTGCTCCATTAGTGAAACTTTCTCCAGTCAGCTGCCATGTGGATCTAATATCACCAGTGTTGCTTCTTATGTTTTTCCTCAGAGTTTGTGCACTTTGAAAAGTGCCATAGCTTGCTCTTATATTGGATCTTTCTTGGTTGGAAAGTTGGAATCCAGGAAGAATGTACGTCAATGTGAACAACAGTTTGGTTGCATATTCCAAGTATATTCTGCCAGGGGCTCTCTACATGTTTTGCAAACATTAATTAATTACTCATTCTGTGAGGCACACACACATTATGGTCTAAATTATGTAGCTGAGGAAACTGAGGTTCACCAAATATCAAAGCCTAGCATTTACAGAGGCTGGTTACCCACTGGTCCCAACAAATCAGAATTAAAAGCATTGAGTACTTGCAAATACTTTCCTGCAAGGTTACCCATGAAAAGCACTGCAGATCTGGAAACAAACCAAGATTGCTAATTCCCAGCCCTATATTCATTGTTTTCCCTATAACTAAAAGAAAATGACACTGTTCATGATGTTTGCCTCCATTCATTTAAGAGAACTTCAGTTACTGATCATGGCCAAATCACCTACTATAACAGTTGTTTTAGTGTAAACTAGTCAATGCTTATCATGGATTGTAAAGTTGCTCTGTTTTCAAGAAGCATCAAGAGACTGATCCCCATGATTCAGGAAAATAGAAAAGTTAAATCCTGTCTAGTGAAAAAAACAAACAAAAAAAAGTTTTTCTAATCTCTCTGACAATATTCTATGTTGATGGCAAAATACTCTGCTTGAAGTTCTGCATCTAACAATATTTCAGGATAGGGGAATTTCAAGGGTAGTTTCTTCTTGTACGTTAGACAATCCTACTTTGATCTTAAGTGCCTTATGAAACAGGTAAAACTCAGAGGCAAGTCCTTTCTCACTGTCCAAGCGTTAGGGCGTGACCTGCTTTAGCCTTTTCTGTGGTTAAAGGTATTTGCTTGGTATAAAGTCTGGAGTTTATTTGCTATTCACCTGACGGAAGAATCTTTTGTATTTCTAACCACAGATATGGGGGCTCACAGCATCCTTTTACACCACTTTCTTGCACTGTGTGTGGTGTTTTTTCCCAGATTTTACATTCTGATTTTCAAGCAGAACACAATAAATATGCCAAGTAAGACCAGGGAGAAAAAAAAAAGGAAAGGTATTTGTTCTTCATGCATACTTTTGAGACCTGATGACGAAGGAATTTTTTGTGATTCTTATCTGATCTGGTGATTCCATCTTTTGGATAAAAATTCCATTCCCTTATTATCATGCAGCAACACATTACAAAAGAAAACATCCATCACAGAAGCACTGGGATATGTAATTTTTGCAAGTCCTGGTTCTATTCCCTGCCACTGTGCTAGAAATGGAAAAAACCATTAAGTTTACCTGAATACAGTTGCTGATATGATTATAGGGATGTATGTTGTTTGAAATCTGAAGCCTTTAGAGTACGTAAGGTTTCGTTGAACATATGAATAAAATACAATTTCCAACTTTCATTGTTCATTGCTTAAAAACTCTGTAATAAATTAAGAAAATCATTCATCGTTTCTGCAGCATCTTTTTTTTTCTCTTCACCAGGAAGATATGTTATTTTAACAAGGGATGTGATGTAGTAAGCTTTCCCACCTGTTTTTTTTTTTGTTTGGTTGGTTGGTTTTTTGGGTCTTTTTGTTTGTTTGTTTTTTGTTTTTTTGGGGTTTTTTTTGGAATGGGGAGAACTGTGATGTGGAACCAAGAAAGAAAGGATAAGATTATGCAGAACGGAGGATTTTATTAAAAGCCAAATACTATTCATCCATTCACGTCCCTAATCTATTTGTAACTAAATAGAGTTAGAATGTTGACATTCTCTCTTTTCATGTGTGAATTCAAAAGAATTATTGTGCTATGGAGAGCATTAGCTTAATTTTGTTCCTTAATTTAAAGCCCCGAAATCCCTGGAGATGTTTATGTTATGAATTCTTCAGGCTAGATAGTGTGGTATCTATGTCTTGCACAGCACTGACCACACTATCAGATTTAAGAAAATAATAAATAACAATAACAATAAATTGTACACACAATAAACCATCATTTTTCCTGGCTTTAAAGTGTGCCTGGCAAAATTTCAAAGGTCTGGAATTTTTGTCTGAATACATGTCTTGAGTCAAAACAAAGCTCCCAAGTCTTCCTTTTAAACAAACCCATTTCCCCACAATGTTTCAAACCCAACTGTGAAATTCAGACTTCAGGATTTAGTACCTGGATATGAGTTGTTTCCATGTTTTCTGTGTCTCAGTTCACTCAGTTGCTAAGAGAATACTGGAGCTGATGTCAGTGTAAAAAAAATATTTCCTAACATGTTTTTAATATGAAGCACTGTTGAATCTTGGGAATATATATCCTTAGTTGTTTCTATTATGAGAGTCCATAGAAAGAAAATTGTAAAAAAAGCAACAAGAAAAACCCCAAACGAAAATAAACCTCAACAACAAGACTTTGGGTTTTTTTCCCCTCATTCTCTGATTCAGAGACAAGAGTGCTGTCTGGAAACTAAATATGACTAGAAAAAGAGAGGGAAAAAAAGACCGAAAAAGGCAAAACTCAAGAATAATGCTGAACTTTCAATCAGATTTTTTTTTTTTTTAAATTAACTTTTAAATCATGGTTTTCATGACCACATCCTACTGCTTTTTTAATCCCACTAGGCCTAACTTGACCCAGCCTCTGAGCACTGAAAAACCTTTTTTGTGACTAGCTCTCTTATGGTTGACATACCCTTGTTTCAAGTTTCCTGCTCCCTGTTGACAGACATTAACCTACCCTCTAGCTATGCATTCCTTCTGATGTCTCCACCAAATCAATCCCATCATGTCCCTCTTCATTCTATTCCAATGGAACTCCAACCTAACACATATATCCTTGAATATGAATCCTAAATTCTACATTGTCTGTCAGTGACAAACAGACCTCCTGGAAATTCATTTGTTAAAAGACATTAACAGAAGAGTTAGCCTTTCCCCTATGAATTAGTTATCATTCTTAATATTATTTCTTATTCAGATTATTGTAACAATGAAAAATTATAATGTACATTTTTCCTCTGCTGATTCAGTTTGTTGTTCATGTGGAGTGTTCTGGATAAGATACTATTTTTAATTTTAGAAATATAACAAGAAAATACCCTTAACCAGAGCTGACAGATATCATAATGAAAAACATATAAAGGGAACTATAGAAAATAATTAGAGCCTCTTACTGCTAAAACTCCTTGTCCAAATAATTTTAAATAGTCAGCATGAGCTGTAACTGAAATAAAATTGCAAAATTACATTTTACTTAACAGTGAGTCCAAACAAATGCACAATAACTAAATATTGTTCAGAATTAGTTTTTAGGGGATTTGAATAACTAATTGACCAAAGCTCCTTTCAAAATACCAGCCTGAGCTGTGTTAATTCACACTTGAAGAGGTGAAAGGAATGTGTATGCTAATGCAAAAGTTAATTTAGAGGTGATTTTACATTCCAGATAAATGTTATAATATTCTGGACTGGATTGGGTGGATACCAGGAATATATCACATTTTCTCCTGCACTGGGGATCAAAGCAAAAGCAAAACATGGCTCTGATCAGGCATTCAGCTATCAGAACTTCTGTTCACAGGACACACTTTGCACGTCAAGATTTTATATTTATATATATATATGTATATATATGAGTTATAAACCATCCAAACCCATTACAAAATCTATTTTTCTAAGTCTTTTCAGTTGCTTTTCAAAATAAGCCACTTGTATATACTCTTTGCTCTTAAAGTAACACATTTTTCTTGAATTCCCTGCCACCCATGTCATCAGTTCACAATTTTCCACCACTGTAATCTACAACAGCGCCTCTGCTAAACTCTTCTAAATAAAATTCCTGGCATTTCACCCAAAGAAAGCTTTTCTTTTACCAAACAACACTAGTATTTTTAGAACATATGCAAATCTCTAAGAACACATGCAAACCAAATACACCAAGTACCACTTGTTTCTGGTTGCTTGGTTCGCAGCATTTTAGAACTCCCAACAAAGCATCTGAGTACCCTACACTGTTTACAAGAGTGAAATCATCAATAAACCCAAGATGGACAAAAGACTTTTGCAAAGGCAATATTTGATCACTATGATAAAATAAAAACCCATGTTCCCCTTCGGAGACCCCTGGTAAGAGAGCAGGGTTGAGTAACCTATTGATAACTTTCTGCTAGCGTTACAAATATGATAATTGCTTCCCATCTTTCTCCTTTGCTCCAAATACTACACAGCAAAGAGCAAAAGACCCTTGGCAAGGCAGAGGCTGCCTAACAGATGCTCAATTGACCAAATGATTTCAGGATCACAAGACAATTCTGGCAGCTGTAGTGGAAAAAATCCCTGAAACCAAATCATGTAAGCAGTGAGAAAATCACCTTCAGAAATCCTTAAGGCAATCACACTGCATTCTCCAATAATTTTAGCGAGCACAAAACATGAGACAAGTTATACAAAAACAAATTTTAATTTCTTGCTGACTCATTAGTATGTGGAATTATGTCAGGCATGGACAAGTTGTTCATAAATTTGTGGGAAATTGATGTGAGAAGTTTGGGGTATGGGGAGAGAGAAAGGACAAGAGAAATTACCAAAAATTCTGCTTGTGTCTGAGATCAGGCTATTGTTTTAAACAGTTCTGTGTGGTAGAATCATACTTTTCCTCAGTATAACCCAAGTGATACAAATCAGAATGAATAGTGAAAATCATAGCTCCTTCTTCACGTGCGCAACAGTGGATGATGGCCACTGGGACCCCTGCGTTTCCTTGTGAAGTGTTGACACCAGGAAGGAGAAGTTGGAAGGACTGCAGCCTGCACAAAGGAAAAAGCTCTTTCCTCCTTTTTCCTCTCACATAGTTGTGCAGAACCAAAAGGCATAAAACAGCACTTGAATAAATGATTTTATTATGCAGGATACAAGAATAGGAAAGGGCTGAGTAAACATATGCAAAGAATAAAATTCCAGAGCTTGGTGTCATTAAGAGGCCCAGACTCCCCACTTCACATGTCTGTATATCATTTCCTTTTCTACAGAGGTTAAAGTCAGTACTGTGATTGTCAGTATAGGAAGCTGGAACAGTCACATTAGAGGACAATCGTTTGCAGCAGCAGCAGGACTGTGTCACAGAGGCAGTGGACTTCATGGAAGAAATCTCCCAGCACTTTTAAGAGTTTGTCAACTGGCTAACACTGCAACTTCGGGGTCATAGATTTCTGATTTTTTTTTAATAGGAACTGTATTTACGTGCAGAAAGAAGGAAGGTTTTGAGAATGTAGGATTAAGGTGTGTTTATTTCGTGCCTGATTTCTGCCATACAAAGGACTTTGTGTTACTTGCACAGTCATACAATAGTCTGGAGGGTAATAGAAAACTCCTGAATAGAAGGAAAGAGAACGGTATTGGAACAGGAAGACAATCACCAATTCAAGTGAAATACAAAGGAAGCACTGTGAAGGCCTGGTCTGTAACCTTGACAGAGTTTTACATCATCTATATTTGATTCAACTTCATGATTTATCTGTCCTCTGAAATTAAATAGTTTCAGTAATGTTACTTTGAAAAAGGAAGTGTATAAGAAAGGGGAGAGGCGGTTCCAAAGTGGTGGTACAATATGCCTCTTCTTTTATCTTTCAGTAATATACACTGTGCATTTCAGTAACATACACTACAAAGATACTGAAAACGTGTCCAGGTTTCCTGTTTTGAAGAGGGAAATGTGATCATACAAGAATTGCCCATTGAGCATCTTAAACCTGGTTCAAAACCATGCAGACATTAACACGCAAGTTCACTTTCAAAATTGAACAATACAACAATTCAACAGAATCAATCCAACAGAAAACTTTGGCTACATCTAATAAAGTTCTTTTATATATGCACTGTGCTATAATAATAGAGGCAGCTTTATATTGTGGCACCACTTCCTCTGAACGTGCGTTTTCTGAAGCCACAGTTAGTAAACTAGAGAGGAAGGTGAGCTGTGTGGTGGAAAGCAAACACAAGTTCAGTCAAACATCTCTTTCATAATGTTTCTGTCACACAGAGATTGTTAGAGCATCCACTTCTGCAATTTCTAAAATAATTTGTTATCTTCTAATAATTAATTTGTTCTACTCTGAATATTAATGATAAAAAAAAAAGAATTTTTAACAAGTACATTCTTGCTTTCTCCATGAGCTTCTAGAGAGAGTGTAAGTACACATAAGTGCTGCAGGGTTCCCAGCAGAAAGGTTATCCCTCTGTGCACAGAGGATCTATGATTTCCTGACTGCTTAAGTCTGACCTTAATTCTACTAGAATTATGGTTTTCTGAATAGGAATCTGGCAGTCAATTTGGCAGTGAATCAGAATGGGGAAGTTGGTTCTGGGCTAAAATCAACTTCTAGATCAATTAAACATGCTGTGTAACAGTGTGAGGATTTTGTTCCATCCATTGTAAATATGAACACCTACAGAGCTCCTCTCAAAGCTAGGGTTTCAAAAGCAACTGGCCAAGTCCATTTAAAGAGATGAGACAGAAGCCCTATTTTCTCAGTTCGACAAGAGCAACTGCTCAGTGATGCTGCAAAGAGAACTCACATCTTGCTGCCTATTCTGTGACTCCTGAGCCTTACTGTTTGCTACCCTGCCCTGGAACATTTTCCAAAATGAGTACAACCCTTTGTCTTGTTGTTTTTCTGGATTTAAAATCACTGCAGGAGCAATAAGGAGATCTGTTCTTCCATTTGCCTTGTTCACAGAAAAATACCATTTCCTTTGGTTTACGCCTATGGGTGACTGTGAGTTTTACTTTTGTGCTTCAGTGAATATCTAGCCTGAATCTGTCTCATCTGCTGAGTATTTCAAGCTTAAAGTAAACCCCTGGCAGGCCATATTGTGTAGGATTTCTGTGTTCACTCTGCAGAATCAAATCTCTCTTGTTAAGACAAGACTGGCTGAAAAATTAGAGCTTGCAATGCTTTAATTTTCCAGTATCAAGAGCTAATGACATGCAAATGCTAACATGTTCCTACCTGGAAGCACTGAATACTAAGACTAAAAACTTATCTAAAAGTTACGCCAAGTTTTGCACTGCAAAATCTTGTGAAGAAAGGAAGAACAAGAAGATGGATACAAATGGCTTGTTTATCTCAAAGACTTACTGCAAATCTTATTCCCTGATTTTATATTATAGAGTGGGGAATATCTAGGGCAAAACATCTTTTGCCCATGTCTGAGTTTTTTTTGTAGAAAGTAGGGCATAAAAAGAGCAATGACAGTCTTGTTCCAGAATGAAGCTGATCCATATCCAGACTCAAGAGTTACAGTCTTCAAATATTTGGGTGTACAATCCTTCCTTATTAAGGAAAATCCAGGCAAGACACTTCTTCTGAGTCCAGTACCAGATGCTTTCAGAAGGAAGAATCAATTGAGGAAAAAACAACTTAAGCCTGATATGGTTTCATTCACATTTCATAATATGTTAACATAATTATTTGCAGAAAACCTTGTGATTGACATCTATTTGTGGAAAGGCACAGATGCAAACACCATGTTTTATTTCTTACTATAGATAGGATTATCAAGTCTATAGTGCAGACAGCAAAGGCTATAGTTATTACACAATGCAATCTGTTTTCTGGAGTGTTACTTTATAGATAAGAAGCTACAAACTAATATTTTCTATTTAGACCAGAAATCTAAATTCTTTAAAATTTACAGTAGTGCAGGCTTTTTTTCTTTCCCCTCTGGTTTCATCCCAAGATTCTGGAACGTGTCCACGGAAGCACATAGCTGCTTCAGCATAGGCTGAAGATATTACTGCACCCACAGCTCTCATCTCTCATCTTGAGACTGCTAAAGGCAAAATTATCTGCCCACAGTTCAGCCACTCTGTTTCATAGCTTTCACACAAATTGACCTCTGTGGGTAGTTTAAGCTCATGTGTGAACAGCAGTAGCAGAGATCTGAGCATTATCCTGCTGCCACTTCTCAAGGGCAGACGTGCAAGGAAATGAGCTGTGGCAGCTGTAGCTGAAAGCTCTGCAGCAGGGCAGAGTGTGAAGGTGGGAGACCACTGGGAAAAGAGCTGCCCACCCCCAGCTGTGCGCTGTCATTGCTCTGGAGAGCTGATGGAGGAATTGCGTATGAGAGGCCCAGGAACTGACTTCGGCTTCAAAGAACAAAGGTTACCCACTACTACCTAGTATTTAAACAGTTTAAGCTTACACATAAGCTGTTAACTCAAGTGGCTTAAGGTGAGCTTGTAGAGGAGCCTCTGTAAGGAAATCTGAGAGAAAGAAAACAGGAGTCCTGAGAAGGAGGGCAGTTCTACAAAAGGGTGTCTATTCACACAGCACTAAACCTCACAGGAACATATTCCAGTAGAAAGAAAGTAATGTGGCTACAGACAGCTTTTGCTCATGGGAAGCACTGCAGGTCTACAGTGTCTCTGGTTAGCTAGCAGGCATTTCATTAATTAAGAACTATGGTAAAGGAAAGCCCGACGACAGAATATTAAAAATGCAGAAGAACAGTTCTGCGAAGGCAGAAATGAGCTTTCAAATACTTATATTTTTTACACTTGATCAAAAAAATTGAATAAACTTGATTGTTCATAAACTGCTAGAATGGTTTAGTCTGGAAGGAAGCTCTGCAGCAGGCCAACACTCAGAGCACAGCCAAAGCCAAATTTGATGTTGGACCCAACTCGCAAATTAGACAGGTTTCTCAGCTATTATCAATGGCTAACCAAGCTGAAAAAAATTTTAAACAACTGTTTACTAAGGGGTAGATTTCTCATCCTTTAAAATAAGTGTTCACTGTGCATCTTATTTTATGTTACAACAGAATGAAGAGACCAGACTTTGTTCAGCAGATTACCATGAGTTTGACATCACAAGAGAAGAGTCTTGTAAGAGCTACACTGAGAGAGCAGCGTACACACCTATCCTAACTTTAAAACACATTGAATATAAAACAAACACTATTTAAAACACAGTGACTATAAAACATAGTGACGTAAACTGCAGTAGGCAGCTCTGCCTGGGACAGACCTCAGCAAGCATCTCTCATAGCACAGCTAAAGCACCTCATCACAGGATGACTCACAGCATTAGGCAACCTGAAGTAAAAACACAGCTTCTTTAGCATTTAATTAAAGGCCTTAAAAAGAAAACTATGTTATAGAAACTGTTTTAAATAAAAAAAAAAAAAAAACAAAACACAGTCCTATACCACACAGGGAAGCAAGAAGAGACCTGCCTCAACAACTTTGGCCGCATCTGCACTGTTTTCTCTGAAATCACTATGTAAATAGAAACTCATTCTATGCAGTTTATGCTCTCAGCTACCAGGTCAAAAAGTCAATAGAAAAAAAGCCTGTTATGAAAATCTTATCTTTGACTGCAAACTCCATTGAGAATTCACCGAGGTTCTTAGGAGAATAACACTATTCAGTGTAATACAGATGATGGGCACACCTGCCCCAGTGTGAAGAAAAATAAAGCTTGAGAAGTCATGCTTCCATGGTTGACTGATGACAAACAAAAGAGCGTACATTGAGATTTCCAGCCTTAATACTTTAGAGTGGATTTGGCACTGTTTGTGAGATCTTATTTTTGGATGAAAGTTTCAATCTCAGAAATAAAACCTCTTATTTTTAGTAGGCCAGTGTTTGAAAAAAAGTAATTCTAATATAAATTATATTTAAAAACATATCTATGTAAAATTAATTGTATTACTGGATTAAACTTTTCTTATTTATTTATTGTTCAGCCAGAATGATTTAGCAACAAGCTCTAGCTCTTTTAATCTCTCTACCTTCCCAAGAGTTGCCTATAATGGACAATATTTCTGGTTCTCCTGCTGCAGTTGAGAGTATTTTTCTTCCCAAAAAAAGGGAAACATCTGTGTTTGTATTATGTTATGTTAACCACCTAGCAGCTGGATCACAGCACCACGAACACAGCCTAGCAACTCTAAAGGACTCTAGAGAATTAGAGCACAGAGACCATAGTATAGTGTAAAGAGTTTGGTACAGAGCCATCAACCTGTTTTGAAAAAATACCAGGTTTTTAGGGGTGATTGTCCTAGCATCAAAGTACATAAGGTGCGTTATGATAAATCAGCTTTACAAGCAAAGTTTGTAAAGAAAAATTAGATATACCTAAACTACATTGCAAACATTGAAATCACAATGTCAAAACTTGTCTTTTTTTT
>VZTJ01002315.1:290344-318102 GCA_013397795.1 Orthonyx spaldingii | reverse complement strand
TTTTTTTTTTTTTTTTTTTTTTTTTTTAATGTAGGTAAATTTAAGTTTGCTTACAGAGCAAATTATTATTTAACTCCTTACTCCCACAAGCCTTAGCTGTCTGGACAGAGAAGTTCTGACAAATCTTCCTGGGAAGGTGTACGGAGAATTCAGTGAACCCTCTGCTACCCATCCCATCCCTTGGAAGGAAATGTTGCCTGGTCATGGAAAGAAGTATTTAAGTCAGTAGTAACATTCAGCCCAGGGGAAGCAACAGCTTAAATTGACAGCTCTTTTCTTCACTGTACCTGCTTTGGAAACTGAAGGCTTACAAAGACCCCACCTACTCCAGCCAAGACAACCTTGCAGATTAACTTTACCAGAAAATTTATGCTTTGGTAATCCTGAATGAGTCTGGTGTGATGGCTTATACAGCAGAGTGTGAGCAGTGATGATTATACTGATGTTTTGATGCTTTCTGCCTTATGTCAGTAAGGTTCACTAGGTTCTTGAAAAATAGCTTGATATTTCAACTGCTCGTGCTTATGCTTTCTGATGTTTCATTTCCTCTAACTGTGACCTTAATGGCTACTTTTAACTTATTTTAATAATTTTCACTCATGAATTACCACCATCTCATTTCAGTTTTTTCACAGAATTCTTGGAAAGCTATTTATGAAGAAATATACACATTTTAATGGCCTTAAATGAAACTTTGGTTCAGAATAATACACAGAAACTTGCTGACACAGTGTAATGTACTAAATTAAATAACAAAAATTTGAGGTTTTTTTATTTAGTGATTGACCAACAGAGTCCTGAAAATTCCTTATGGAAGATCTGCGGAATTACCTCTATAATGTCATTTTGTATTTAAGTAGCTTCCAAGTGAAATAAAAAATCCCTCTGCCCACTCCCTGGAAGTACACTCAGAACAAAAATCTCCTCCCTATACCTGCAAAGCAACTTGCTGCACAGCCCTTGTCCTAAAAGCAGTTTATTCCTTTCTGAGCAAGCAACGACCAGGCACACAGCTCTGGCTGTCCTGCAGGAAGATTTACAGAGTAAATAGATGTAAATGGCTCTATCAGATGCACAGCTGGAGAGATCCTGCCTGCTGCGTGCGTGTCAGAGAGCATGAGGTGTCCAGGCTCAATGCAGGGCTGTGTGAACACCTGAATGAGTGCGATATGTCAAAGTAGTGACTGCATATGAAATTAAATCCTTACTTTTGATAAAGCTGCAGGGAACAAATAGTTTCATTGCCAGTTAAAAAGGGAGGGCATTTCAAGGCAATACTTTTGAGGTTTTTTCTTTCTTTTTCACTCTAATTAATGATTAGACTGAACCAAAGCACCACAAATCTGTTTCCTATATCTTCCCCACCTTGTAAACAAAAAAAAAAAAAAATGTTTATAGGTCTGCCAACTACAGAAAACTGTGTATTTATTTTGTTCACTGAGAATTTTACATCCTACAACAACACAGAATTGTGTAAGGGCTAGTAGGAAATACTGCTATTATTTCTAATATATACATTGAGATATTATTAGAAAAGGTTATAGGCCATGCTTTTGCTTTGATGTTAAACATAAATTAGACTAAAAATAATTTCTCCTGCTAATAATTTCTCTGATTATCTTTACATTCAAGCACTTAGTAATTTTGTTTCCACTATAAAAAAAAATTATATTATCCAGCGTCATATAGGCTCGAATAAAGATATTCAATATATGTTACTTTTTTCCCAGCACAACCAACATGCAGGCAGTATGCGAGCCAGGTCAGCTCAGGCATATCCATTTACTTCTCCTTTGGAATGTTCCACAGGGTCAGGCAGTGCACAAAGGAAAGTAGTTTGTGGGTGTGATTTAACATTTGTAAACCCAACGCACTCATCTGTCTGCATTGCTCTCGTGTTTTAAATGCTTTTGTGTGTATTGCAGCAACACCCAGCAGCCCCAGACACACACGAGGACTAAGTGCTACACCTGTACACACCAATCAGTCACCCTGGTTTCAAAGCCTAAGCCTGGAGCTTGTCTTCTAGGTAAACATTTGTTGCTGTCCTTCATCCCCACACGCAATGATGTTAAGTCTCACTAGTTACAACAGTTCCAGGGAAGTCTGTTTCCAGGATACCTCCTCAACCTGGAGGTAGAACTTCAACTTTATTGTTCCCAAGGCCTGTCTAACATCAGATCAAATCAACATACATCTCTGCGACTACTGATCTAGTTTCATAAAACTAGCCAGTACAGTACTAAGGAAATACTATTTCTAGCAGCAATTCCTCACATTGCGATTGCACAGCCAGTGGATGCCCACAAAATACCCCAAAGATTCAAGAAGTTAGCTGCCATGAATGTCAAGAAAGTTAGCCACATGCTCCAGGGAAGGTGGTCTTTACCAAAGAGCACAAGAGAACGACTGGCTTATTTGACGTAAAGTTGTTTTCAAGCACTTTCAGAAAATCACAAGGACATTATCATGGCAAAGATAACAATGAACATTTTCCAACACCTTAACCATTTTTACAATTGTAATATTTACAAATGTATAAATGTTACAGTGCTGCCATCCAAAATCCATTTCACAGTCTGCCTGACTGCTCTACTGGGCTTTTTCATAGAGTAAAAACAAAGCATAGATAATCTAAAGTAACTTTTCCCCCATGCCTCGGAGGTATCACTGTCTAGGCTCCAGGCCAGATGGCATCATATGCTGCAAATGCTCTTGGTCACATGGACAATTACCTGCTGACATTCAAATCCACTCTTCTAGCCTTTCATATCTGTGTTTTTCTCCTGGGTCTGTGCCTAAATAGAGATCATTTAAGATCAGCTCACATAGTTATGACAAGCAGGGAGCTTCAGTCCAGTCTGGTAACAAAACCTTTGACACCATTTCTGAACTTAAATGCACAGAAGAAAAAGACAACAAAGGGGATAAAGGCATGGCTGGAACTCACTGGGTATTCTTTGAGATAAAGTACAAAGAGTAGTCAATGTTTAAAGCCATGTGCAAAAATGTCTGAGGCTTGTTTTCCAGATTGGCATTTTGACTACATTTCAAAAGTTCTACTTGCCATGTGCAAAATCTCCATTGCCTTCCAAAGTCAAACCCACCTACTGTGTCTATGTCCAAGACTGACCTTAAACTGTCCAGCTCCTGACAATACAGGCCTCCCACACTTCCAGGTTCCTTTGAAATAGACATCCTCTTTCCATGATGAAGTAGGAACTGCAGACTTAAAAAGGTTTGGTTTGGGTAGGTTTTTTTGGGGGGAAGGGGTGTTTGTTTGTTGGTTTGGGGAATTTTTCAGAAGATTTATTTCAATGTTCAGACATTGCAATCTTGTTTTCAAGATTTGTTTCAATGTTCAGATATTGAAAATACCTATTTTATAAATGTGATTCTGACTCTTCCCTAACCACTCAAATAAATGTTAGAAGGATAAACTAAAGTTTGATTGAAACATCTCCATATGGACACATCTCATACAATTCAAACACAATCATCTGTTTAAAAGGTAGAGTTTAATAGTCAGATATAATATATTAAGTATAATGCAAACTGCTAAGAGCTTAATCAAGTGCTGACAAGGATGAAATTTTCAGTATGAACACCCAGTCCATGAAATGTCTGCTTTTCTTAGCATACAGACATGTGAAATAATAGGAGCATGTGAAACACATTGACATATCTCTTTCTCTGTGTGATTTAAAATGAGCAAAATACTGCATTTTTCATGTCAGTGAAGATTTGATTAGGATTATGCTTGGGTCTCTGGTTACTTTTCAGTATCTTTTCTAAACAATTCTGTCATTCAGCACTCAGGAAAAGAATATCATGTACGTCCTATACTATGTATAAACCGAAGAACCTGTGCCTAAAATATATACTTACAGGCCTGAAGGTGGTATATTTTCCACTAAAACTGCAGAACACCTTTAATTCCTTTTTGTAAGTGGAAAACTTGACCAGTTTAAAAGAAGTGCCACTGTCCTGTGATAGGGCATGCATTTCTTACAGGGTCTGGCAGAATATCCATAAACTCCTCTTTACAATCTAGTCTTTTTCCACTTTAAAATAATGGAAATAAAATACATATACAGAATATCCATTTTGGAAGTCTCTTGGTATGCATATAAGGATGTATGTATCTTCCCTTATTTATGGGTGCACAAGCTCTACAAAATCTCATCATCAACAGCAGATTCAAGAAACTTTTCAAATTAATAAACACCAGACAATTTATTGTTCACTAATATTTAATTAAAAACTGTATTATTGTTGCTGCATTAAATGCTGTGAATTTTTCATAGTAAGCTATACAGAGCTGATTGGAAATATGTGGCAATAATCTGCATGAATTATTCTCTTACTCAGTTTTAATCTTGATGCCACAACAACGGCTGCTTTGAGAAGAAGGATACATATTACTGCAAGTTTTGTTCATTATAATTTACTTGGGAAAACTAAAGCTGCAGAGAACTTGTGGGTCTAAGAATATTTTTCAGCATACAGAACCGCCATGAGATGATAGCTATCAATTAAATATAATGGAACTCACACTGTAATTTTAATAGTTAGACACTAATAACTAATATAAAACTACTAAGACAGCAATCCAAAACCAAATATTTTTCCATTTTTCATAGTTACTGAACTAGTTTCAATCCCAATAGAAACTTTCCATGCACTTCCAACAGGTTAAGTACATCCTAACAAACTCACAGGTTTAAAATTGCTTAGGTTAAGCCTTGCAAACATTTGTGAAAGCAAAAATAAATAAGCTTTAAACTCTTTTTAATAAACAAGATTGTTGAAAATCAAAGGGGAAAAACCAGCCAAACAGCATAGCTCAAAGCACAAGCAGACTGTGCAGGCACTTAAAACATGTGCACAAACTTCAATTAGACTTCTCTAGTGGCTGCGTTATAGGATTTGTCTATTTTCCTAGAAACATGTTTTTCCAAAACTTTGAATAACCTAAATTATATCTGAGAATTCAACAACTTCATTTTTAAAACAGATGAAATCAACAACACTCAAAACTGACTTGAGTTCACCCACACACAGCGTGAATTTTTAACATATCTTTCTTTGACCTTATAAACTTAGTAAGGCTGGAGTTTTTCTGGCTTCAGAAAAATGCTCAAAAACGTGTAGGATAAGGTGAAATTTTGCAAGAGGATTAAAATAGGACCTCTCCTTTTATGATTTCTCACAGTTTCTGGAGACCAATTTTTCTCACACTGGCCATAAACAGTGTTGCAATCGTACCACTCTCTTCCCTCTGTCCTATCGTCTTCAATTTTCCACCCTCTGTAGAGCATCTATTTCAGGCAGGTACTTTCTTTTCCTCTCTTTGCCTGTACAGGGTTTAGCTCACTAGGAGTATGTACATGAATGAGTTTTCCAATGTTACCACAATACAAAATTACTATAATAATTCTTTGAGCTTTCTGACTTTGTCCACTCTGAACACAGACAAGTAGCAATTAGCCTAAATAAATTGACCAGGAGTAGTTCTTTCCTTATTGAAGTGTACACAGTCATTGGCTGCAAAACGTGTGGTATCCAACCCTTCACTTCAGTTGTGTCTGACTTAGTAGCTCGCTGTGGCAGCAGATGGCTTTGGTACAGTTATTAACTATAAAGTAATATGCTAAATATGCAAGACTTGTCATCTTTGCCATCCAAGCTATTCTGTAGCCATACAAGCAACCCAAAATATAAACAAACACATAGGCAATGGCTAGCTAATTCAGGAAATACCCAGTCTTTCTCAAACTGCAGGGAGTCAAGTAACATCCCCCTTTTGCTCTGGAAAGAATGCTCCTCTGGCCAGCAGACTCCAAACCGTAGCACATGCTCCCGCAGTGGCTGCTGCTGCTGCAAGGCCCTCACAGGCAAAATCCTCCAGAGCTCTTCCCACCATTTGACCATGTTTCTGGATGTGCCAAGAAGTTCAGTGCCACATTCTTGATTAGCATGGATCAAAAATTTACAAGCCTGTTTTACTTATTTTCTGATACATATTTCTTATCTTCAGTGACTGAAGAATTAAAATTTTTAAAAAAACATTTTCAAACAGACACCTTTTAGAATGAGTTAGTGGTAAATTTCTGCTTTCTTTTTTTTTTTCCTTAAAAAGTTCCAAACCTTAAAAAAGCAACCAAATAAATGATTCTCAAGGGTCTAGGATCAACACAGCAGAAATTTCTTACACTTGAGCCAAGACTGAACCTGAATTTTGAGAGTGGAAAGGATTGTTAAACGTAAGGAGTACAATGGGAGGAAAATACTGAGAAATTTGTCAACTTCATAAGGAAATCAAAGACAAGCTGGAAAAATCACCTGCCTTCTGCAAAGAAATATATTGAGTATATTTTTCCTGAAGCAGTCGAATGTATAAATTCTGTATTTTCTGAGTCAAAAGGTTTCTGTGGGGGAAAAAAAATAATTTCAGCTATCTAGGCTGTTGCCTCTCCACAGGCACACACCCAAAGCCCAGCAAATTAACAATAAGAACACTATAATGGATGACCTAAATTGCCAAACCTAAAAAAATTGACTAAACTTATGGTAGACAATTTGAGATCCTTTATAGAAGAATAGTAACCCATAATCCAATCTAAGAGAAATATAGGCTGAACCAGAAGTTTTTTGTAGAATCCATAGGAAGTCAGACTCAGAGTATGGTTTAACTGGCAGATAATCAGTTTTTGGATTTTTTGTTTTTAACAGCACTCACTGTTTTGAGATGTGCTTTTCTCTAACATACTGCAACTCATATAAATAATGATATAGTGTATAAATTCCATTTGGTCATGAAGTAGCAGCTGCTTCATCTCTAGAGACACAAAAAGCCTTGCTGGGCATAGTTTTTGTTTGCCATGATATCGATGACTGGTGCAGAGTCTGGCATAACAATGATCTCAGGTGATTTCATGTCAAGGAAAATGTGCTGATTAGAGACAAATACAAAGCACTAAAGGCATAGCAGTAAGAAGGCATTACAGTCATTGATGCATGGTTTCTGGGCAAAAACCCAATGAACAGGGTATTTAACAATAATGTTTGCATGCCTTTTGTCTCTTTATTCTCCTTGTGAGTGCTAAGAAAAGCTGATGCCCTTATATGGAAAAAATCCACAGGAATTGCTCAAAGCAAGAGTACAGTAATTACTGGTCTCTCTGACAGCAACAATATGTGTGAGTCAAACCTAAAACTCTTCCCCTGCTCTAGCCAGAAGGAAAGAACATTTCTACTCTTGGCATTTCACATATTTCATGATGTTGCTTGTTCCTGCTGTGTCCTGGACAAAGACATTGACTTTTGTAAGTCATTCTTGCTTGTCTATTCTTTAGAAATAAAAAAATTAGTGACTGTGAAATAAAGCAAGTTCTAGTTAGGAGCCATATTTCAACTTTTAATCCTGTTATTTAACAGGCAGGTTTCTGGCATATAAGCAAGTTAAGAGCACAGATGATTGAATTCCTGTAATAACTGATAGCTGTTATGACTGATAGAGGGAAGCCTTCACTCTTTTGTACTTGTAATTGACAGTGGTCATCTATAGCTTTACTTTAAAATGGGTTTTCCAAAGCAGTTTGTGATTCATAATCAATTTGTTTCTAAATGCATGATTTTCAATATACAGAAGCCACATTTTGAAGATGTGTAAGTGACACTGTGACCTAAAAAACAAGTGACCTAACATCAGCAGAGAGGTACCTGAGGAGAGATGCCACTTTCAACAAGGGCAGCCTGGAAATAAGTTATCAGGTTTCTGCTGCCTGCCATTCTGCACCACCAATCCTTATGATGAGTTACTTGAATCAAATGTAGAGTGGTCTTTATCTATTATGAACTCTTAGATAGTAATGCACCGGCATTTGCTGGGGATACCCTAATAAGTAGGTTTCTAGCCCTATCCCACTGAGTTCAGTTAGGAGAGAGGCAGAACCTGCATGCCAGAAATCTCATTCTGCAAGGTCAGTCCTAACCAAGAACAGGGTCATTTTGAAGCTAAATAAAAGGCTTCAGTAAGCACAGATGATGACTTGATGCCTAACGAAACCTACATAATTCTATGACAGTCTTATTGAATGATACATTCAAAGGTGGCTGTACCATAAACATGGTGATTTACTCTCTCCCCTCTTTAAACATCCATACAGCTGGGCACTTACAAATGCACACATATAGATGCTAAAAGACTGTTTTCTGGTCTCACATACAGAGATTTTAAGAACAGTATTGCAGTATGTCCCCTGGGACACGAGTACCTGAACCAGTAGGTAGTTCTGATCAGCACAAGGAATCACAGAATCACAGAGTGGGGTTAGGTTGGAAGGAACCACAGTGGGTCACCTGGTTCAACCTCCCTGCTCAAGCAGGGTAATCCTAGAGCACGTAGCACAAGATTGCATCCAGATGGTTCTAGAAGCCCCTTCTGAGCAACTGCACACTTTGTGACAGCATAAAGCAATCACAGCCCTGGTTTTTATGCCAGTTAAAACCTAACCTCCAGATGATCCTTCATGGAGACATTTCTGTAGGGGTTACTTCTGGATTTTCTGCAGTGATATACAACATGACTCTCCTACGCCGTCCAGTTAATAAATGTAGTAAGCAAATTGCACTGGCAGTGCAGATGCAATTTGCAAAGTTCACTGCTCCTCAGTTTGAAAGGACATATGATTGTCTTTAAAAAGAAAAAAAATGTTCCTAGGACTGCTACTGTATACACAAGAACATCAAACACTCTGTCAGGGCCGATGTTTGGTATGTGCTGTAATCTTGAAAAATTGTGTGTATATAACTATATATGTGATTATTCCTTGCACCTAAGGTCTGTTGAGATTATGGCCTCTTCTGGACTGTTATTTATTAACTGGAATCTCTGCCCAATACAGATAAACACAGCCAAAGTACTTTTAAACACATAGGTCCTCACAGTACTCACCATGCAAAGCGCACTCAGCTCTGTACAGGTACAGCAAGTTCCCAAGTGCTTTTGCTGAGGCCACATAGAAGTGCAGTGATCAGAGCTCGATGCAGAACCTGTCCTGCACAAACAGTTCATTACTCACGTTGTACTGACCTGTGCCTGCACGAGCAGGCAAGATAAGACAGCAATTTCCATGAGAAATCAGACAAGCACTCTGTGCTCAGAACACATTAAGTCTGTGTAAAGACTAAAAGTGTTGCTGTACAGTTGTCACTATTCCATCCTGCACCATTGGGCTAAGATGTTTATAGGCTTATTCATATATTTAGATCCTAGGCATGTGCTTCTTTTTGTGTTTTAGCTTTGGGAACCAACAAGCAGCTGTAGCAGCCTTTAGTAAGAAGTTTGCTGAATTCCAGTCATACTGATTTCACAGCTGTGTTTCCAAACCCTGTGTTACTCTCACAAGGCAGTTGGGCTTTACTTACACTGCTGCAAATTACAGCCCTTCCAATGGACAGCTCTCACTGGTGGGACACAGCTTTTCTCTTTGGACCACTTTCCTATCTTGTTGTTGTAAAAGTGTGTGAAAAACTAAGTAAGAGAAAATTGTCAGAACAGTACAGACTTTATTTCACTCCCTTTTAGGTCATTAGGAAATGGTGTAATTTCTTCAATAGAAGCATGAATTTTATACATTTAACATCACAATTTCCTTCCAGAATGGATTCATTACCAGAATGAGAACATATATTCATGCTGTTTATAAAAGTACATAGAATTAATGAGAAACAATAGTGCTAACATCCCATTTACTATTTAAATTACTGAAAGTCTAAGCTCAATGCATGCACAGAATCCTATATCCTGTGACATATTGGAAACTGCAGAGATATTTAAAGAAACTGATGAGTTCGCCATTTCCCCTATCCCAAAGAACTGAATTGCATAGAAAGTTGAATAAACTCTTTTGTATCCATAATTAAATTATTTCATTAAAAACACATTGAATTTAAGTCAGTCCACTCCACAAAATGTATAAAATAATCTATGCAGAGTAACTCTAATGTTATTTCTATCCATGGTTACAACTATTTGACTTAAAATAACACTCTAATTTGTTATAAGAAATTTGTGTAAGAAAACACAAGCCTGTGCACAGTACAACAGCATCCTGGTCCACCCCTGGGGAAACACTACCACCATCACAGAGTGCAGGAAGAAAACCCCCTAGCAGTAAAAAAATCCCATTCATACAACTCTGAGAGGGGAAAAATGGTTGCTTGGCTTTTCAGAAACTACTGAAAATCCTGAGCTAATTACTATTCATTAACAAGAGAAACAAAAGTTGAATTGGGATCAGTGTTGGGTATGTACTATATTTTTAAAAGTATTGAATATAAAAATCGTGGTGAAGTATCTAATGATGTTAAAAGTACTTAAGAATATTTTATTACTCCTTTTCCTGAATGGTATTTTCAAGTCCCCATGCATAGGTGTGGATGTTAAAAATTTATACATGGCTTTGATTTGTAAATACAGTCATTACCCTGTAGTCATCAAAAACCAGACTCGTAAATATGCAAGTAATGTAAATAATGATATATTGATAGAAGTAGTGAATGTTTACTTCTCCAGAGGAGTATGTCAAGCTTCCCAGAAAAGTCTACTTAAAATGTCCTAAGAAAATAATCTAGACTAGTTAAGTTGTTCTACAGCTCCAGAGAATACTTAAATTATGGATAGGGTTTGGATTAGTTACTTTGATCATTTTTGATCTTTTTATAAATAATTTATTTGGATTTAAAATTTAACTGTTAATGACATCAACAAATTTCAGGACAGTATAAGATTAAATTCTCGACACAAACCCTTCTTTTCAAAGAAAAGCTCATTTCCTAGAAAAATCCTAAACATTAAACCATAGTGAAAGGAATATTTTTTCAATACGCAAATATCTTTGCACAAATCCTGACAGACTTCAATTCAGCTTCTACATATCGCTGCAGCTCCCAAACCCGTGGGGATGGGAGTCTGGCAACCATTATCGTAGGTGTGACACATGGCTGTCAGGGAAAATGATGGCCAGTCTGCCTACTGATCATAGCTGTACTTCAGCCAGATGGTCAATCTAAGATTAAAATTTTTTGAAGATAGAAGAGAGGAGAGATGATCCCAGTAGGAGGAAAGGGAAGTTCATACAGAAACACAAGGCTTCATCTTCTGAGGAGGAATGGTTTTAAGCAGGCAGTAGAAGAAAAAACTGAATATACAGAGATTCTTCTCTCACAGGGAGTAAAATCCTGCAAACACATAACACAGTTCTCATTTACTTTACTAGAGCTGTTTATGACTAAAAAAAAGAGAGCAAGCCAAACTTTGCTAAGACATTCTGATATAGCAGTGTTCTACAGAACACTAGAGTTTTTCAAGCATTCTTCAGTACCTCACTCCACACTCCTTTAGAACAGATTCAAACAAATCCCAAGGGTTTTTCTGGCACCCCAGTCTAGGGAGCAGCACAGTCTGGGGTGAGTTCTCCCATACTGTGAGGGCAGGTACTGCCCTCCCCTCCATGCCCAGACATGGGCTGCAACCACCCCAACAGACACTGAGCTGTATCAGGGGCGTGAACCAACATGCTCTAGGAAAACACGCTGGAGTAGTAACCATTTCAAGTTCAGTTCCCCACTCTGGTTCACTGCAGAGCCACTGCAAATTCACTGGAGATTGCTTTAATGGCATTAGGAAGGATGAAATAAGCAACCAGGAAGAGGGAAGAATAGAATCATCTCTTATAGCAGACAAATTTTTATTTGAATTTTGTTAGCCATTTGTTTGTTTTCTCAGAATTTTAGTTGAAAAATGTAGCTTTCCTGTTTCCTCAATGGGCTCCTCCAGGCCACCGAGTCCAGTCCCAGTAGCTCCTGCCTTGGGAGCTCCGATCCCGGGCCGGGCGGTGGCTGCTCTGGGCAGGCAAAGACAGACGTACCAGTTGCGTTTATCAGAGTCCTTTAATCTCCCTCATGGAGGGAAAAACCGATAACCAGATGTCTAGTGGACAACGTCGCCAGACTGAGCCCGTCCCCTTCTCGCCTCCCTCCTTTATCCCTCTCTCCCTGGTGGGCAGGGCGAGAGGCCAGCCAATAGACAAATGACGAGCCTGTGACACCTGGCCAGTCCTGGGCGAACAGGGGAGGGATAAGTGGAATGCAGAGCGGTGAGTGGCCAGGCCAGGCCGGCACACTACCACAGAAAAATAATAGCATAATATAATACTGTGACATTATAGCATTATATGACATGTTTAAACCAGGAGATTAATGAAGGGCATATTACAAAACGCTATGAAGTTCAATTCTAAATATGAGGAAAAATTGAAAGACTCACCTATGATTACATACACAATGACAGCACATTTAAACAGTGTCATTTTAAAACTCCAGAAAAAGATTATTTTATTGCAACTCAGTTCCAAAAATATGTCAAAATAACAAAGAATATACTGCATAGCCAGAGGATTTTTTCCTCAATTTTCACATCATCATAATAGCATTTTCACAAGAGTTCAAATTAGATTTGGTTTGAGATATTTTAATACTGTTTCTGATCAGATGGAGAAAGCAGAGAAGTTCATACATTTTTCAAACACCTACCACATTATCAGTAAGCAGGAGTACACTGACTTGGTTGCCTTGGGAACATTTACTGGCTGCCACACTTTTGAGGAATTTTTGTTTGTTTGCTTTATGTTGATTTGCTGCATAACCACCCCTTTGAAAGCTTTGTGCAATTCAGGAATGGTCAGGCATGTTTTCAAAAACGTGCTCCTGAGGTAGTCAGTCACACGTGTGGGCTGGTGAGGAGGAAAGGCAGTACGGTCAGGGTGGGGTTTCTGCCAGTAACACGGTACTGAGCGTGAGGTTACTTCCTTATGAACTTTACATTTCAAACAACGTGATATGTTCCTTCTTTCGATAAATTGCCTAGAAATAACACCTTCCCAACTGTGAGCTGTACATTTTGTACATCTCAGTACTACTAATCATGGGATGATTCTTAAAAATGTACATTTTGTGTTTTTTCCAAATATTGATTCTTGGGAGAATTCACAGCAGATGCAACTTTTATGAGATGTCTAGGGAAACAATATATTCTGTCCATAGTTTTCTTAAAGGTCCAAAACTATAAAGCAATGATCTTATTAAACTGTTGCATGAATATGTACAAAAGCCAAAGAAGTGCCTATGTAAATTCTTGGTTCCTCTGAAGCCAAAACACTTGCAACAGTTTCTGAAATATGAGAATCTGAAACGTAAGTTTCAAGTATTATTTTCAAATAGCAGTGAGACAGAGTGTCAAAGTTTTGAGTTCAAAGAACACAGCACAAAGGCTATGGGACTAAACTTTTTAGTTGGGCATATGCATATTTACATATGCATATGGATTATTAGGCTTCTAAAGTAATATGAAACAGGAATTGACTTCAAGCTTGCAAATTGCACTTCTCAACAGTGTTCTTCAGTTTCCTTGGAACACATCTAGAACAAATTTAATCGTTGTTAATTTGCCCCATTGAGTCAGCCTTTTCTTTTTTCTCCACCAATGAAACCCTAGGCTCATTCAACCAAAACAAATAGCATTATCAAGGTGTACACCTGTGTAAACATAATTCAGCTCTGCCTACTCCTACACCAAGGTTTTTCTGCTGTAATGATTGACTGACATTTTTTGTTTCTTTATGGCTGCTCTGAAGTCTGTTGTAAAATGTATTTCTGAAGTGAGCAGCAGCAGTAACTGCATCTGGGGATTGACCACCAGCATGGTAGACTTAATTACTTCTAGTGAATTGAAAGGAAACAATAGCATATAATTGAAATTTAAGAACAAAGGATGCTAATACTCCAATTCTCTACTATGTATGTGCCTTTAAAAATCTAGATTTCACAACATGATTAAAGACAACCTAAAATATGAGGGAGTACAGCTTATTATACAAGTATATTTTGTCTGTACTTGAACTAAATGGCAGCCTTTGATTCTGCTTAATGACAAATCACTTTTAACTGAGAACAAAGAAGTCTAACCGTAATTACTACTTGGACATTGGTGATTTGTTTTAGTAGCTCCTGTCAAAGACAAAAAAATAAATGGAGCAGTTACAGCCTCTTACAAGGTGCTTATGTACTTTTTATTTGTCACCTTTTTAAAAGTCACTTCAGGTACTGCATATAAATGTCCTTTTTCTAAATCTTAACAAATAGCAGGAAAGTCTGTATAAAATTTATTTATGAACCAGCAGATTTAGTCAATACTGAATGTTCAGCTATTCTTTCCAAACCAGCTAAATCCAACAAATCAAGATTTTTACCAAATAAAAACTGTATGTTTATTTCCCTTGATACATTTTCGAGTTTGGGGATGCATGATCTGAAATACAGTGTCTGACTTTAGGGGTATGGGAGAAGCTGATTTTATAATAGACTTCTTTTGGACAGTGGAAGAGTGACAAAAATGGGTATCAAAGTGACCTTAAACTTCCCTAACTTTGCTGATAAAACCCTATAGGATATTGTGAAGTTAAAGTAAAATATGTGAAGGTAAAGTAAATGTGTCTCTTCCTAATTGCTAAAAATAATTGCTGGTAACTGCTAATAAATTGTTGATGAAAGGATTGCAGCATTAGCTCAGATGGCATACTTTACTAGGACTGCTTGACATGGAGTCGATTTTCTTCACCACCACCTGCATGGTGCTATGTTTTAGATTGGTCACCAAAACAGTGTTAACAATGCACAATGTTTTAGGTATGGCTGGATGGTGCTTACACAGCAACAAGACCTACTCTGGTTTTTACTGGGCATTAAATGGGCAGAAGGCTGGGAGGGGAAGCAGCCAGAACAGCCATCCCAGCTGATCAAAGGGACTTGCTGCCAGCCGGGGTCAACCCACCACATCTATCCACAAACTACAAATACACAGTGCAAAGAAGTTAGGAAAGAATATGAAATGTGATCCTTAGCTCCTGACCATTAGAAGGGTCAATATTAAGCACCAGTAGTATAGCAAGAGAGCTGCTTTTTAGCTTTCTTCTCCAGAAGAAAAACCACAAGCTTTTAGGCAAACTAGCCTTGTTGTCTTGAAGAATTACTATAATTTTGCGTACTTTGAAGTGTTTCCAAACATGCACACTGAATTGAAAGGGAGAAAAATTAGCACATAGTGCCTGATAGAATAAATATTGCACAATATATGAAAATGAATACAAAAGTCTAGGAAAACATCTCAACCATTTGTAGACTTTCTGCCATGCAGTCATACTAAGCCGCTATATGAAGCACTTTTGTTACATCAATCTTTAATATCTTAGTTCTACGTCAGACAGCCAGTCATGCAGATTTTTCTCTTCCTTGTAAGACTTTGAAGCTTGACTGATGAGTGAAGTAAATCCAAGCTTCTTGTTTTTCCCATTTTCCTGTGCCAAAATGCATTTCCCTCAGAAAACTACAAAGGCCTTCTGATTTTATTCTACTCAAATCTGTTACTTTCATTTCAGTCTTTCCCATGACCAATATATGGCAGAAAAACAGAGAAAGTTCTAATGAAGTCTATTAAAAGAAATACCCCAAACACAAAATTCTTTCCACAGAATACTTCAAAGAAGTAGCACCACTGCTATCTTGTGGAGAACTTGAAGTTTATGAAAGATCAGGATGCCGTAATCCCTGAACATATTTGAGTAAATTCTTTTAAGAGCAGAATTTACTTCTGGTCAACAGTGTCAGCAGCACCCTTAGAGAAATGGAAAAAGAGAACTGATGGATCAAAAGGCTGTGTTCCTCTTGTCTAATGTTTATGGAATAAAATTTTGTCACCTAGGCTGTGCTCCTCACATCATCTTCCCTCTATTGTCAGTGGAAGCCAATATAATTTTCTGAAGGGGACTTCAATGTTCCTATTTAAGACTACTGTAGAATGAAGTTCAACACACTCTTTTCAATTCTAGAGAAGGTTGTCAGTCTCCACTGAGAAGATGAAACATCTAGCTACCTAAAACCAGGACATGTTTCTTGGGGGGATGTTGGAGTTTTTTTGAATGAATCCTACTCAAAATCCACAAAACTCCTGAGAGTCTGTACATATTCCTGAAATTGCAGGACAGGGATCATAATGCACTCTGCCAGTCTTTTTGTTCATTTGCTCTACTCACTTGTTTGCCAAAACATTCACCTTGCATCAAAATAAAAACCCCTAGGCACAACACCCAGGTATATTTTGGCTGTGTTCAGCAAGCCGATGCATTGGGTTTTTCTCATGTAGAGCTCTGGGCTCAGAACATGTCCTTCAGCTTAGCAGAATCCAGTATTCATTTTAGTGTCACTGTCATACTTTTTTATCTTTTTAAGAAGGGATCTTGCAGTTGCTGTAGGCAATTTCAGGAGCAATGCAATTCCCTGACATCACTTCCCACTCTTTCAAACAGCTTTTGCTCATTGTTTCTTAAGGACTGAGTTTCTGCTGCGCTCTCAGATCACTGATTCCCATGGACATGTAACAGTGGTAGCAAAAATGTTAATGTTTGATAAAAGTGCTGGGAATTTTCCCCATCTTTTAACTAACACTATAAATATCAGCACCCAAGAGAAAAATGCTGACACACTTTTCCTGGCCTCCTCATTCTTGAGAGTTCTTAGTGACCATGTCAGAATTCCCTATAGATCCTCTAGGATCTTCCCTTACATTCACTTACTTGCCTTCAGCTCTCTGTCTCCCACTTGACAAGCTGACAGCTGCTTCTTTCTTTTTTTTTGGACACTGCTAACTGATCTTGTTGGCCAAGTAAGTCAACACTATGTAGCAATGAATCTGTTAAAGCATTTCCAATATATACTTCCAGTTTCTATATATGGAGAAGACAAATAACTGGAAACAGGAATACTGGCCTGGGTAGGTAAAACATTATAAAAGACAACAGTGTAATTTTCTGCAAAGTTTAAACAAACAGTAGCATATGGCCATATGCATTGGTCATCTTGGATATTAATCCTTGGAGATTGGATTGTAAGAGTCTGGAAAGAAAAATTATATAAAACACAGGAGAAGAGATAGATGCAAAAAGGTGAAATCCAACAAAAGCCTGTTTATAGAAGAAGACTTGGAATCACATGCTTTTAAAGGACCTACTCTGGACTCATACATAGTATTTTCCTTTCTCTTTTTTCTTTCTCTACAGAATTAGTGGCAGCACTTCCATTTCTCAAGGTTGTCTGTGGGCATGCAAACTTCCCTGAATACTACTAAAAGTCTCCAGTTTGTTTCCAAAACACAGAGGATCTCTGACTACTATCACTGCTTGCCCTCCCATTCCATGCAGAACACCTGGCACTTTGAAAGCATTCTGAGCTCCAGGTTACAGAAAAGTAGGGCAATGTTTTCTAAATTAGATGCCAGAATTACCAGAAGGCTCTTCTATATGCAAAAAAAGCACAGCATGAGCTGAGCTACTTTCAGAAGTCTGCCCCTCTTTCAGCTTTATGGCATCATGTGTGCAATGTCTGTTTCACTTTGGGAAGCCTCTGGGCTGCCATATGCAAGCTGACAATGAAGCAGAGGATTCATTCAAGACTCCAGGTAATCATTCACATTTGCATTTGCCTCCATCATCCCACAGAATACCTCTGTCACAGGTTTCATATAGGAGTAGCAAGGTGATGGACATGCTTTCCTAGTATTTCAGCTGTGTTCTGTACATTAGGTCCAATGAGGCATGCCATCATTTGAATATTCATTCAGTCTGCTCCCACTCCCATAGATTCAAACAGCTTCACGACCTAATGCCTGCTCCAGTCCTGCTCATTGTTGCTATGCCATCAGTTTGAAAGAGGCAGGAAAGTGAGGTTTCTTGAGCAGTTCTTCCAAAGTATCTCAAACAGTGACCTTCTTGAGGTTTAAAGAACAATTCCAAAACAGGCACTCAAAAGCACAAAAGAATTATTACAGAAGATTATCATCCAAACCTTCTTGTCCCATGGAAGCATATGGCAAAAAGCTCAGCTCTCCCGCACTACACACCTATCACTACAACTCATTCTATGCAGTTGAGCCAATATGTCAGAAAATTCTGGTGTATCAGTCTTCAAAACACTATTAATCATCTGCTCCCAAGAGAGAAACAAGCATCAGACTATGTCAAAGGCTGGTGTTGTTCTGGGAATATGACCTAATTCTGCAATATTTTCTTGCCTAAGGTTCAATTGAGTTTTAAGAAAATGGTAAACAACAGTGTTTTGTTTTTTTTCTCAACTATCTTTCTGCATATTAGTTGAGATTATAAAAAATTTGCAATCTCTTTAATCTGACTGTTCTTTTAAGAAAAAGTATGATTAAGCCCTAGAGCAAGCCTTCAAAAGTAAGTGGAGATGGACTGGACATAGGAGGCAGCTATAGAGTCACATAAATCAAAAGGTATTACAAGCATCTATCCCATCATTAGTTGTTTAGGTGCTGTGCACAGGTGTTTCTCCTATCCACTACTTTCTACAAGAAATACATTTCATAATGACTTTGATTTCATATTAAAACATTCTAATCCATGAGGAGAATCTACTTGCCTGAAGGTATGAGCAAAAGTGAATAAGAGAGACTCAATACTGTCAAAACTTGCACAATCCTGCTAACACACAGGGAAAATCCAGCTGTCTCCCAATGACAAAGTTATGGATAGTCTCAAACTGCCTCCGGCAATAAACTTGCTGCACGCTCTACCACCACAAAATAGAAAACTCAGTTTGAGCTAACATGATGAAAATAAACTAGTTTTGAAGTTTGATATATCAAAACATTATACCTTCAAAATATAGTTCAACAGTGCAACTTGAAAACCAATGCAACACCAAGTTATAGATTAAAAAACAAGTGATTGCATTATAAATGCAGCCTGCTAATAAGGAACTGAACATTACCAGGGTGATTTGGGAGCTTCTTACAGTCCAGACTATAGCTTCAGCATAGCACTGATTTTAAAACTAGAATAGCCATCGTAAGACATTTTTTCAAATAATCCATATAAAAACAGAGGAGTACACATGCAGATGTCCACTCCTCCAAGGCAGTGCAGATACTGCCATTACTTTTACTGAAGTGTTTAATTTTCCTTCAGATCAATGAAATCTACTAAATACTTTTTACTCCATCAAAACAAATGTAGACACATACAACTCATGTCAACTGCACCTTTTGGTTAATTGTTATGACTGTTAACGATGCATATCCATACTGGGTCCGTTGCACTCAATAAAGCACAGCACATCACTGGGCTTCACCAAAGGACATTCATCCATTCTTCTGATGGATGCTCAAAACCTCTAGATGTTTGGAAGCACTGGTGACACCAGTCACCCAGAAGCTGCACTCAGTGATCATGAACAGCCTGTGGTTGGTGACCCCTCCATTTCACAGAGTTCATAGTGCAGACACATGTATGCAATGGCACTTTTCTCAGAATGAATTTCTTCATCTACTTCATATTAAAATGCACATTTTTAGAGAAAGATAACATGCTTATGTTTGATGGATAAAGTTTAGTAACACAACATAAATCAGCAGTGCAGACTCTGTCATGGAGGACACAGATTTTTACAATCTGAAATTATAGACTTTATTCAGACTTCCACAATCTTTAGAAAGCACCTGCTTATCAGCACACACTCTGCAGCATACTGTAAGGGCTCTGATACAGCACAATAAAGATAATTTTGTTATAGGAACTATTAATTATGAATTCGCAGTACCAGATTAAATCTGCAGGGGCAATTTGGAAATGAGATGCTTGTTAAATGTGGTTAAATTTTTTTAGTGTTCCCTGAAGATTTACTACAGCTGAATGCATCTCTGTCACTTACTAATTTCTGAGATCAAAAGATGAGCAGAAAATCCTGCTTTCCACTTTCAGTGTGTCTCTCATATACATGTATTGTACTTCCTTCATCTGAAAAATGTCTTTTCAATGCAGACATTTCTCATGCAAAATAATTAATTTGGGCAAAGTTCAGTTCTGTGGACCAGAAAGGGGAGAGCTTCTGCACATTATGGAATCATTCAAACAGTGTGTCATAGCAACAAAGAATGTGATGCTTTGCTTCATTTTCATTTGCCACCATAACTTATATCTAACATTTTACAGAAACATGGAAAACTCCATAAGTGTATTCTTGGTGTTAAACATTTATATCTGCACTAAAAATCTCACAATAAATATTTTAATGCACTGCACATGTTTCTGTTGCCTTATTTTGAACATTGTTCCGAATTTTATGGGCAAAAATCATTGCTACGCTTTTTGAAGGTCTGCCAATATTAGCTCTCAACTCATCTGCAATTTAGAAGGTTCTCTCCTACGAGCTTTGGTCACTATTATGCAAAGTTAAAATAGGTTATTTCTGGGGTTTAATGCTTTAACACAAGCACACGTGCACCCAAAATAGTACACAGCCATGCCAACAAGTCTATACAAGTTTACTCTAGTAAACTAAGAATTACAAAGCAGGCAATTAACTCAAGAAGTATGTGAAGTGTACACAAAACAAACCCAAAAGGTTACCCCATTAAAAACATGTTGCTGCTCATTCACCTTGTATTTTTCAGTAAATAGCCCCCATTCCCCAAAATACAAGTTCAAGACAACTGAAAAATTGCTGCCAGTTGTTTCAAAGGAATTATTTTCAGTAAGACCTAGGTAGTTCCAAATCACTAGACTGAAGTTAATGCACAAAACCCACAACAAAGTTTTACAATTTAATCCTGTATGCAGTATTTCTCTCTCAGAGTAGGAACCAAAGTTGTCCTTTTATTGCTACATTTTCACCCATGTGAGAATGAAATTCTACACCACAAGAGTGAATAAGGGCTGAATAATATTACCCAAAATCCAGATGCCATGTGAATAAAACAAAATAGTCATTACTGAAACATCACAGCATTTAGTTATTTATAGACTCTATTCAGACTCCACCACTAGCAAGACAGCACATGCTACAACATTATTTTTGAATAGTCTTTCAGAACACTTGAAAGATCTATTTTACAAGCCTGTACCACCATCAAGAGAGGAGTCATGTATATAAGGGAAGAAGTAAAACACAGCAGGCAAACATACTTGAAGGAATAAAGAACATCTAATCACTTTTCATGTAAAAAGAGTGTTGAAATATTTTCCTGTAATATCGACATTCACTCTGAGATCCCTTCTCGTAAAAGATCTATTACTCTCAGAGATGCAGCATTTTGGAAACATGTGCTGATATTTTCTAAGAGACCACTTGAAGAAAAAAAGAGAACTGCCTATCCCCAGCTAGCACAGCAAACATATCGTATGTGTTTTTCTGTCAGTAAAGACTCCAAGACAAACTTCATCAAGAAGTATAACTTTCCATTTTGACCCAACCAGCTCATCTTTTCAGTGTGGTCCTGCTTGTAGGGCAAACTTATGGAAAAAGGTTTTTGCAAATAAGTAGATCGGCTCAAAAGCCAACTTATGAAATCCTCTTTCCACAGTCAAAGGGTAGACTCAGGCAAGATGGACTTATGAACAGTGATGTCCAAAAGTTGCTTTTAGGCTGTTTTTGGCCCAAAACCTTCCCCTCTCATTGCTTTATTCAAGGTGGAAGGAAAGACAGAGACTCACAGACAAGCACAGACCTGCTGAACTCCTCAGAGGATGTACACCTAGTACAGAATTACCCCCCTGGAAATATATCTGCCTGCACAGCTGAAGAAGCCCATACCACGTTGTACCATCAGTCCTCCTTTGCTCCTTGTGTTTTATACTGCTCTTTTCTCATTTCTCCTCCCAGTGCACACACAAACTTGCCTACACAAGCCAATGCCAGGGGCCACTATCCAAAAGGTAATTTGGACTCTCAAACTCACACCTGTGCTTCATCTTCAGAGCTGCTGTGAAGATACTCTTTGGTTTCCAGGTAGTAAGCCACACTCCTGACCAGTCAATGCAAAGGTCTCCTGCTCCAACAGGTCTGTGGGCACGAGAGGCCCAGGGGCAAAGGGTCTGCAAAGATCTTCCTTCTGATAGCAGTGGAGAGATTATTTTCTAACATTTGTCCTGGAAAACACAATGCTTACCCAAAAGTAGAGAAGGAAGCAGTAGTACAGCAATTCTGGCCACGAGCACAGAGCTGTAATGGTGTGGTTATAATAAAGTGATGGGGCAACGTGAATGATGCCTTTGTCTGCCAGGCAACTCTGCCATCCCTGTGCCATTAAGACAACGTGGCTACCTGCCAGACCTAAATGTGCTCTGCCTCATAAACATGCCAGGCTGATGTGAAAGCAATATTTAATTCAATGGTTCTTTCCACCTGGATTTTTACATGCAGAAGAAATCACCACTATCCTTGACTGTGTCACTTCTGTTGTCCACAACGAGATAAATACAGAAACATCTGAAGGCAGGATCTGACATAGCAGCAACAGTTGTATATCTCTGTCCAGGTATGAAATGAGGACAGACAATAACTACTGGTGTTTGACTCCTCCCTGTTTCCCTGATTTTGGGATAAAGCTCCATATTGTATGAGCAGACTCCTAAAAAATACCAATATGTACAAAACAGCAGTGGTGTAAAAGTGATATGAGGACCATGAGTTCATTTCATAAGAATGATGCTATGCTCTTCAGCTACCTAATTCATGAGACAGATGTGAAGAAGTTTATTAGGGCTCCCTCACTTCATTCTCTTTCACACTTGCATTTTTATTCACATTGTTCTGCCACACTCACAGTCCTCCAACAGCCATTACAGGATTTATCTTAGCCAGTGAGTGAAAACACAGGTAAAGAAGAGAGAGAAAAAATTTATTTGGCTTGATTTTCTTGGTTTTTCCTCTTGTCAATACATTTTAAAGAAGTTTTTATTTAGTATCTGATCAGGCTTTGACTTTTCACTTCCTTGGCTAATGCTCAGATTAGTAATGAGGTCTCATATATAATATATGCCATCAGAATGAGCCTAAGGATTTTACTATTTTCAGGACAGAGCCACTGATGAGATACTATTTACCCCAACATTCTCTCACTCTTGCTGGCCCAGCTGCCTCACTTGCCCTGTCCATTTTTGTCCTCAAACTCAAATATTTGTTTGAGATTTGAATTTCATACCTGCTCTTCATATATATTACTCATGTGATTTCCTTATGCCCCCATAAATGTTGGTGAAGGGGGTTATCAGCTATGGGGAAGATTTAATGTTTCAATGTTGCACAGGTCAAGCATATACACAAACACCTAGAACAGTGCTAGTAACATTGCTGTCGAAATGTAAGCTGAATGTATCAGCTCTTCATTTTTCCAATTCCTCTGCCCTCCTACAGTTAAAAAATTCTAAACTGGAGATACCACAGAGCATTTAAAGGCCAAGCCTTTGTATTTCCAGTCATTAGATGTATTTCTGAAATGACTGTAAAATTAGGTGTTCTATAAAAAACAAATTATTTTCTATGCTGTCGTTTCCAAAGGAAATATGTAGCAATATAAATTAAACATTAAATGCAAGGCTTTGCTGTGAGGCTACTGAGTCAGAAACAGAAATTCATATAATTAATGAGAATATCTGTCCTTGCATATCCACTTCCTTCTCCAGCAGAGGCCATTAATCTTTAAATGTGTATGAAAAGGACACACAAGTCAGCACCCAAAGAGCATGTAGTAAGGATACTAAATAAATTAAAGACACCTCACATGTCAGAAAAAAAGTTATACTTCTAATCTCTCCAAGCTGCTTACTCACAGTCACCTTTCTGCTTCTGCTACAGGGACAACCAGGAATTCCTGGGACAGAGGAACAGGGAGAATCCCAGTTCAATTCCAAACTGTTTCAATTTGTTATAAGTGATTATTAAGACATCTTCAGTTTTGAATTTAGATAGATGGACTTAAATGTCACAAATGGGGGAAGAATCATAATTATGAATTGAGTCTTGTTGAGGCAACTTTTCTTACTTCTGGCAGAAATGTTCTTTCCCAGTCTGTTCTCCCACAGTCAAAATGTTTATAGTGAGGAGGAGACATACTTGTGCTTTGAAGCTAAAGAAGGCTTTTTAACAAGACTAATTCTGATTGTAAAAATAAACAGTCAGATGAAGAAATGACAACACCTAAGTATTCTTACTCCTTATCTGCCCCAAGATCTTCAAACACTTCAAAACCTGATACAGTCTGTTACACCTCAAAATATGCTCTGTGAGGAGAGTTTCCAAGCAACTTATTGGGATGGCTCATGGGTAGCTGGATATTTGAAATTCCTTAGCTCTCTCCTGCACCAAACAATCATTTTGCCAGGTAAAACAGTTTCAGACTCAAAAAAAAAAAGAAAAGAAAAAAAAAACCTAGGAAAAAAACCCCCACAAAACAAAAACAAAAAGCAACACCCTACCACCCAAGAATACACCACTATCAAAGAAATATCTCAAGACAAAACTTTTTTATGAGTTTCAAGTCTTGATGCCTAATTATGGGATTGACTCTGTCTCTTCACTGAAGACTAGGCTGCATTTCACATTCTTGGGGTGAAACACTTCATTCTAATCTTTTAGCTCCTTCCAGGACACTCATCTGGGCTTAGAGGAACTCCATCTACATTTTTAGTCAAAGCTACAGTCAAGAGGTTCTGTACTGCAAAAGCAGTGTCACTTCAAGCTGCCAAAATTTTGCATCTTAAAGGCCACATATGTGGTCATTCCATCTTCTGGTCTTTCTCAACCATCTTATGGACTTCCATGGGACCATTTACAGACTCTGGTGCCACTTGCTCTGCACAAGAAATTCTAGACAGCTCCATACTTACTTGTTTTACCGAATTTCTCCAATCTGAAAAGAAGAACTCTATCTCCTGCCTCTGGCCTCAGGTCACACAACTCCAGCAGCCACATCTGACACAGGAAGACCTTTGAGACAGTATTACTCTGACTTATAGGTTATGAATTGAGGTTACAAAGAACAGGGTCGACTAAAGATGTCTCAACTGCTTTCAGTAAAACTTTTCAGTGTAGAAAGGGGTTTTTTTTAAAAGAAAAACTCTGATATTTGTAATATTTTGTCTGAAATACTCTAAATTTAGAAGTCTTTCATGAACTTGGAGGTTTGCATTAAAATGCCATGAAAACTAGACAGTGGGTAGGGTTTTTGGTTGAAAATTTCCACATGATAATAATAATAATAATAATAATAATAATAATAATAATAATAATAATAATAATAATAATAATAATAATAATGATGTCAACTTAGCCTCATGAACAGATTAACTAGCAAAAAAAGAAAAATAGGGTAAAGTTGCAGAACAACCACTTTCAGATTTAACCTTAATCATGTGATCATCCCATTGTAACCCTTCAGACATCCCAATAAACAAATAAGTAAATTATCTGGCTAAAAATGCAGCAATGTGTTACCCTGAAAACAGAAAGCCATTTCACCCAGTGTAGGGATTTTCTGTACTCTAAATTATATTAAGAATCTGTTTACTCAGGATCCATTTTCCAGAGATACCTTGTCTCCTTTGCAAACAAAAACTAAGCATGGCTTCCAAATGTTCCTCCTTAGATCTATATTTCATGATAATGTGAAAATAAGGAAGTTAGTGTTACACATGGTTGGGAATTATCTGAACAAAAATGGTGAAAATGGGAATAAAAATAACATCTTAAACATCTTTTTTTTGTGGAGGTGCATCTCTTTGTATTAGGTCTCTAGGCCCTAGGTAGGTTTATGATCCCATTTGAGAATTATTTGGCCAAAAAGGACATCATCAGACATCTTCTAACATTGAATTAAACAATATTCCACTCACTTATGGCTCCTATATGAAATATAGGGAAATAAGATTAATTTCTTCTGCCTAACACAGGCAAGAACTTAAACAAAAATTATAAAAGGCAAAAATTATTGGGTTCTGGGATCCAAGCATGCTACAGGAGTTCTTTAACTACAGGATGATTCTATTTCTGACAGCACTGGAGAGAATCTGCCTCTCATTTTTTTTTGTTCTCCCTACACAAAAGGCTTCAAAAGAACACAGCTTTCCTTTAGTTACTATTAAAGAGGGAAAAAAAATCTCTAAAAATTCCATGGGCATGAAAGCTGATATCAAGAGCTGCAAGCACTTTAGGCAGAAACTGCTGCCCAACAGCAAACACAGCTGTGAAGTTTCATCTCACAGGACTGCAGACAGCAGCTTTTTCAGTCACCAGCCAGCCAAACTGCCCAGAAAGGAACTCCGGCCCTGTGAGAATTGCACCAAGGTCTGCATGGTACAAACCTCTCCCTAAGCTGCCCGTCAGTCATCACCTCCTGCCACCCAGGATACATTTCAGTACAAACCGCTCCAAAATTTGTAGCTCTAAGGGATTTTCCCTGCCAGCCAAGGGGTGAGATTTCACTTGCCAGCTCAGGCAAGTTCACACTTTGCAACCTAAAGAGGAAACCTTCCCACCTCCAAAGCTTTCACGACTCCTGCCTGCACATTTCCTCTTCTTCCTTCACATCAGCTCTGCTGTTTCATGGACCCATTTTGTGAATTGAATCAATTTGCTAACCTGGCAGAAAAGTAACCCAACAAAAACAACTGGACAGATTCCTATGGAGCTGCTGAATTAAACAGCTTCACAAAATGAGGTCCAGAGCCACCAGGGAGTTGGGCATAGGGGTCAGCCTGGAGGAAAAGGCAGGAGAAGTTGTGGAGCATCACATTCCCTTCACAATGGAAATGAAACACTGATGCAGCTCAGTTTGCTCCTGAAACAGCAAACTATACCCAACCTAACGCTGCAAAAAAATGCAGACTAATGTTCATCATTCATATTAAGTTGGTTAAGGCAAACTTTTCTTATATGCTGTGAGATCCCTAAGTTTGGGAAATAAAGGTTGCTTTTTATGGGAGACCAAATTTATCAGTTTCTAATTACCCAAAACCTGATGGATTAACAGGGTTACAGTCCTCCGTAAGATTTGCATTTGCTTCAGTTAAATTAGGATCAAAGTCTGGAACTTTTACTGTTCTACTATAATTACATAGTCTTAGATGCATACCTACAAACATAAAAATACTGCCAGCATCTGATACGGAGAAACATATTTACATAAAGTGCTGTTTTGGTGTGCATTGCTAGAATATTCCTATTTCTGTTGTTATTCTTGATTCAATCATTATCCCTGGTGGGTTTGACCAAATGAAAGCATAAGACCACTAGCAGTAGGACACTTATCAAGTCATTTTTGCATGTCACAAAATAATGAGTTAAAACATCCTGGGTTTGATTCCAGGTTTGCATATTACAGAAAAGGGGAAAACTAATTCAGATTTTGATTTTAGGTGTATTTGTATTATCAGTAAGTGCAATACAGTCATGAAACATTTAAAAGCAATGAGCTAGGATAAGAATGAAATGAGAATACTGCAGTAAAACATTTTAAAATAATTTGCATTACATTTACAATATTGAGAAAAGAGTACAGATCTTGTAAAACAGCTACTGTTTTTTCTTAGCTCACTGAGACTTACGTTCACAAACCTGTTATAAAAATATTGACAGAATTAGAGTTTTGATGTGCTCTCTAAGGCCAAGAAGATTAATGGGTTTTTTTGGTAAAAACTTCATCAAAATTAGGGAGGTTTTAGCAAACTTGAACTATTTCTTCTTTTTATGTTACCAAAAATCACAGGTGTAGATCAAGTAATATTGACAAAAAAAACAGAAAAATTCTGTACTTTAAAAAGCAGGTCATTTCTATTTCTTTTTTTTTT
>VZTJ01002315.1:237269-289584 GCA_013397795.1 Orthonyx spaldingii | reverse complement strand
AAAAAAAAAAAAAATAAAAAGCTATCTTCTTGTTGATTATGCATCGAGCAGGTTCATACTGCAAGAAACAATCAGCAAGATCTCTGAATCAATAGATAGCAGGTCATCAGTCACAGGGGAGGATGAACAGGCTGGTCCTTTCCAGTGTCATCTTTCCATTAGACCTATTTAAATTTAAGGTCACACAGCATAAATGGCATGGTTTCATTCAAGTTCCTTTTGCCTGGGTATGACCCAAGACCAGAGAGCCCTGGAAGCTGAGATGTGTGTGGGACTTTTGACTCATTTAACACTGAAGGTGGGAGGTGTGCTGTGTCTGAGGAAGGAAAGCAAACAAGGGATAGTGTGATGGCTGGGGTGACTAAATTACCCTCTCTAAACTCGGATTCTGTCTTATGCATCTTGCTCACGTATGATGAGAAAGAGGTCATGAAGGCAGCTTCTCAAATACGGTTACTAATTGTGTGCATCCTGGTTTTTTGGCTGATAAGTGGAGCTGCCAAGTTATTCAGTAGAATGTCCACCTAAAAATCCTAACCCAGTGAAACAGAACTGGAATTCCCAGCCAGTTTGTCCAGGTGCAGAGCCTGGACCAGCCCCTGCCTGTGCCTCATCCCCCCAGTCAGGGCTCCCAGCTTGCACGTCTCTCCCTCACAACCATCTCACAGGCAGCTCTCATGCCCTCAGCATCTCTCCGAGGTGGGGATGCTCCCATCTCACCCAGCTCTGACACAAAACTATGCACTGCTGAGTCTTTTGCACCAGAGCTGTCCAGAAACTGAAGGTCTGATTCACTGCCAGGCAACCACAGACTTTTGACAGGATAATTTCTCAGACAGCCTGTGCACAAAAAGCAGTAGCACAGTCATGAATTATTCCTTCAGCCTTTCCTAAGTGTTATATATACCATCCAAGACACAGATCCTTCAGATACTCTCGGTGTACTTGACGAAGAGTGCAAATACATCAGTTGAGCCCTCCTGAGCCTGCTCTTGACCATTCCGCTGGAAAGAACATTTTGGAGCTCACAGTACACTGGTTATCCATACCAGGAGAAATGGTGAATTATTCAGATACTCTATTTAATGCTGTAAGATCTTTAGTTGCCATTAGCTGAAAAGTTTATTTGCCAGTTTATTTATGAATATAGTTTTACCTTAAGGAATTATCCATCCAAATATTCTATGCATACTATTGCAAGTGTTTATAAATGCACACCAGAAAACAATCCCAGCACAATTAATCAGGAATACCTTCTAATATAACCAAAGTCAACAAGTCAGAAAAATGAAAAGTTTATTCCCAGTTTTATTTGAAGCTGCATGAGTGACACCTTCAATAAAAGATTGTTGTCAGACTGTGATGATTTACAATTCAGCACTGTCTTCTGATAGAGTACCTATTATGCTTCAAATTTACTGGGTTTTTTCAATATTTAATACCACTATTTTCTGGTTTGAGCTTTTGTTTTAAATAATAATCCTGACCCAGGAAGTCATGCTGGTTATGTGTATATATCCGTTACAAAAAATAAAGGAAAAAGTGACCAAAATTAATAAATTGTGAAAGCCTAGAAACATCTCTACTCTCCCTTACACTTACCAGAAAATCATTTCTGGAATGTGAAAAGATGCTATTTTAGACCTGGCTAGTTGTGGATTCTGGAGAAGTGGATCCTGGTTTAAAGCCAGGGTTGGTTCGCCTTCCTGAGCTCCTAGGATGTTTGTTACACATGTATATGTGCATATATTTGGGGCAAATAGATTGTAAGTGCTGTAATATGAATTACTCTAGCAAATTATTGGTGCAATACTTAAAATGAATTATGAAAATAGCTATATTTAGTCTGAAGCTGCTACATGGTTTCCTCACCATAGTAACAAATTCTTTTAAAGGAAAAGAAGAGAGGAAGGAGCTTGAATTCTTGCACTGCAGAGACTCAGAACATGTGGGGGAGGGAAAATGCTCACTTCACAAGCTTATAAACTTCAGATAACAATAAAAGAGAGAAAAATGCAAAAAAGTAGCAAGCAAACAAACTCCACCCCCCCCCCAAAAAATGCAAATAAACAAAAAAACCAACAAAATAAAACAAAAAGCAAAACAAAACAAAAACCCCAAACCTATAATTGTATTTGTTCTGTTCCACCAAGACATCATCATAAAGTTCTAGAAGCATATAATAGAAAGAGTGAATATTCAATGAAAAAAAAATTCTCATTTTTTCCAGTCAAAATTAAGTAGGTAAATTATGGAAAAAAATTCCACATATCCCATCAACAGCAGTCAAGGAACATTGCTTTTTCAGGATTTTATTCTTCACAGACAGAAATTTACTTATTCTACAACTGGAAGCAAGAAAGAAAACAGATCTTCATTATGCCATGGCCACTTGGTGAGAGACAGCTTGCAGACTATTTGGTGCTACAACAGAAGGATTCTGTTCAGCAGAGTAAAGATATAATAATGAACAATAGATCCTTCACAACTGCCAAAATAAAAATTGATGCTGGAAGGGTGATGAAGTCAGTGGCCTTTCAGTGCTGTGATTAGGGAACATAATTTATGATCTGGATTTCATTGACAGATTTCATGTTTAGGCAGACAAGACAAAGGAAGGGGAATTTTGCAAGTTAGCCTCAAAATTAATATTTATACTGTATATTGAATAGTCAGCACCCAGCATTTTGTCTACAGTGACTCTGCCTGGACACAAAGTTAAGATCCAGGCCGCCTGCAGCACAGTTCACAATGTCCTTACAGTACAAAGGCAACACCAGGGAACCTCTTCTGCCTTCCCACAAGCATCTGGCAGTGGTGCCAGACAAGGGCAGTGCTGCCCCTCCTCCTTAGAAGGACTTGCAGGATGCAAGAAGGTGCTCAGGCTGCTGCTAAGATGGAGCTCACAGCTGCACCCTGCTGTGCACCAGTGCCTGCCCCGAGCCTGTGTGTGAGCGTGGGCCTGTTGACATATCACATGGATGCTAAGGGAAATCAGATGGTCAGTTCAACTGCAGACACTTCCTGTATAGTCATCTAAAACTCAGAGATAAAACCTATGCAGGACAATTTTAAACTCGCTTTTGAAATGCAGTATTGATCTAGCAGACAGCTTTCATTTAGTGGTACCACTTTAAAAGAAAATTAAAGTCAATTGTCTTATTCTTTAATATATTTCAAAAATTCAATCAGTAAGTCCAGACTGGCTGCATACAGTTAGAAACAAACAAACAAAGTTAAGGAAAAAAAAAAGAAAAAACCAAACCACAAACAAACCTAGGCAAACACACATTTAACTACTGCTTTGGAGGAATGTGGTAGAGCTGGCCAACCATGTTTAACACTAAATCCACGCTCTCAACACAAAGCAGAATGACTCCATATGGCCTAAAAAGGGATTAGAGTGTCTTACAGCATTGTATACTATTATTATAGGATATATCATGAGTACACAAGAATTGGATCACGACCGCATTGCACACCCACTCCTGATGATTCTTTGTTTTCCTGTAGATTATCTGCAATTACCATCCCAAATTCTTTCCCATATGTATCCTTCATGCCCTTGTCTGTACAGTCCACATCTCTAATACCTATTGTAGTGGTAAGTAGCATTGACAAGAGTGGTGAACTCAATATACCAGGTACTTCAGTTGTACAGATTACAATTATTTCAACATCTCTTTATTAACACTGCAGGATTAAAAATTACTTGCATGGACAGAGCTTTTCCTTGGTGCAGTGCTATCCTCTGTAGGCAAAAGAAAACTATTCTGACATACTAGATGCTGAACAGTTGGTTAAAACTATTCAATAATGCAATATGGTTTATTTTGTGTGGCTTTTGTGGTTGAAAGGGAAATAGGACTAGGAAACAGCTTTAGAATGGGAGAAAAACTCAAGAATGTATTCTTTACCAAATAAACATTGCTAAGGTATTAAGGACAGGTTCCTGATTTTTAAATAAAAGTCCTTTGAAAATAGGCCTACAAATACTTTTGTTTTCCTTTTAATTTCTCTGCTTAGTAAGCAAATCCAAGCCTGAAAATACTAAGCATCAGAACAGCCTATGTAGGTGTTTAGACTTCTGTAGAACTGGTCTAATTAAAAATAAATACATGAGTAAAATAAATGCACCTCACAACAGTGCACTTTTTGTAGGACAGAGGTTTCAGTACTCTGCCCCTCTCTCTTTGTTACACAGAGCAGTGGAGCGGTAAGACTCTTCCTAGACTTCCACAGATGGTGGTTTTCCCTTTCTTCAGAATATGCTGTGAAGTCTGTCCCACTAATCCTGTGCCCCTTATCCAGAGAGTGTGAAGGGCTTTTTAGAAAACAAAACAACCCTCTTAGCTGAAGTATGGCCATTTGCAAGCTCATTACACAAGAGCATCTCTGCAGGAGCCTCGCCATTCCAGTTTCTGCTACAAGCAGCACACCTGCGGTTTGAGAACCTGAGCGTGGTCTCATGCCCTCCTCTTAGTCACAAAACTGGCACAAGGAGTTGGAACTGGTGCCCAATACTTCCTGAGCAGCTGGGGCTCCTCCCTTGCACAATTCTGACTTGATAGTTAACTGATAGTAGCAAACCAAGTGAAAAATTCTTGATTGGGATTTTCTATTATAGCCGTACATGCTCCAAGGTCTCTGGAGAATAAAGCAATTACTGCTTCCATATCCATTTAACATACTAAATGTTGCAAAGAGTCTGTCTTTTACAAATAAACTAACTCAATTGTGTATGTACTATACACCACATATGTTCATATTCTATTGTTGCCAGAAAAAGTAAACTACAGAAAGCCATGTTGGCATAAAAACTAATTTCAGCAGTGCCCCAAATCATTTATATGGCAAAGACTACAGTATCTTTAAAGAATAATCATCTTCAGTGACTGATTGATTCCATAATAGTAATTAAAAATATTGTTTCTTCACAATCTAAGCACTTCTAGAGAAAAATTTCCAAAAATTAACTGATTGTCCTTCCTTGAAAAATTATTCTACCTTAGATTTTGAGTTTTGCCATTCTGCTATACAGATGTTTTACTATTCTTATTTCTGAGCAAGGCTGAACTCTTTGGGAATTAAATCTGATTTTCAAACACTATAAAATTTAGCATTTGGTAAATCTTTACTTTTGTTCACTAAGCCACTAAATCAGCTCTAGTTCTCAATTTCACTGAGAACAGCTGGCTCGAGAAACAATTCCTAAATTTAGACTACAAGTAGATTGCTTAAGAAATAATTAGGTATTGTTACATGATTTAAAAAAATAGGCTGTCAAAGACTCATCCCACTCTTAGACTCTTAGTAGGGGTGTGAATAATTATATACTGATTTCACAGTAACTTAGTTCAATCAGTCACTGAAATATACAGCATTCTGGAACAAGATTTCTCTTTCAAAGAAGAGCAAAAGCAAAATAGCACAAGACCTCAATATTTCAGATAACACTTCTACCATTGGAAGACTGGCTTCAGTGTTCAGTACATCTTTATCTTAACAGCTGAATTCCCATTTCCCTCTAAGTTAAGCAGCTCAGGTCAATAGAGAATTATCATGGTTTTTCTCTTGTATATCACAAGATTAAACATGAATACATGCTCTGTGTAGCACTGCAAGTGTGAGTTCTCTGAGACACATAGAAACTTTTGCACACAGAGCAGATCTGACACAAAGGAGAAGTACAAATGCATTACACAATGCAGAATTATGGGTTCATTAGGAGAACATCATGAAACCTCCCTGTGCACATTCAGTTGGTGTATTGGGATGCCTGCATGGCTCTAGTCCTGTCATGTAGCTAGAAATTCCAGCCAAATTACAAAAATCCTGACTTTAACTGAGCAAAAATTCCTATCAGAGAATGAACAGAGTGCAAGCGTAACTATGGCATATGGTTATTCCTACATTGACCCGAGTATGAGAACATATTTTTATAATGAGCATGCAAGGTTTGCTTTCTTATAAAGAGTCCACAATTATTTGATTATGATGTTTGAAAATATTTAGGTCTGTTATTTTTTATGGCAGTGTGTTCCAAATATTAACAGTATGCTATGTGGATCAACCTTAACACTTAAAAACAATTTTATCCTGAGACTTAAATCACAACATCTAGCAAACCTGTGGCAAAATTTTCTCAGTTTTGAGTTAGTGTAAATTTAAGATGAGCTAATGTTCTAGAATATTATAAGAAGCATAAAAGAAGAATAAGGCTCAATTTTTCCTGGGAGGGGGAAATAAGAAGCTCATCTAGAGACTGTCACTTCTGTGAACATATCTGCTAGGAAAATCTCACCTTTCACAGGCTGCAGAATCCGTGTTAATGTGAAATATAATATGAAAATCATGGAAGAGAAATCGAAGAAAATTTTAGCACAAGGTCATAGCAATTTATCAAACATCAATATGTTTTGCCACAATAGGTAGAATTTCTCTAAAATCCACAAGTTGTCTTTTTAATAAACCCATCAAATAGCACTTAAAAAAATACAAAGTCTCAGTTCAAACCATAATAAATCCAGAAGATACAGCAAGAAGCAAATTACCTCTTGTGCAAATACAGACATTCTGCACTGATTTTCATTTAAGCACTTCCACATCCCCTATGCTTATTGTTATGCATATATTTTTCCTATAAATTAATATTCATTTTAAAAACCAGCTAGATTATCCAGATGCACATTTCTGGGCCTATCACCCAAACTGCAAAAGACTTATTTCATATTAGGACCAGCAGATGGGGGGGAAATAAAGAGATTCCCCAGAAAAATAGTCAATTTAAATATGCACAGAGAAATACTGCACTGTTACTGAAGGACAGGGACAACTTCAGCCTGCCCCCATGGTAGCAATTATATAGACATGGATGACATGTCTGAAAAGGGGACACGTATGAATTCAAATCTGTTATTTCCTGGGTCACAAACCTAGCAAAATTCTCACTGACTTAAACAAAGGAAAATAATTGGATACTTGCAGTTTTGCGAAGGAAGGAAAATGCAGAAGGAGACCGGAAAATTGAAATATTATTGTGTAGGAATAAATAAGGTAACTACAGTAAACCTAATTTTAACACAAAACTCTTTAGGTTTAATGGCAACACTTCTCGTCATTTAAGTTAAATAAACCAGATCAATATAGAATTGCTATGGGTTTTTTTTTTTTCAGAAAAAAAACATGTCACAGAATTAAACATGGATACACATTCTGGGTAGCATTGCAAGTTTGAGCTCTGAGGCACATAAAAACTCTGGAAGAGAGAGTTCTAGGAACTCTTCCGTTGGAGAGGAGTGGAGCAGCCTGCTCTCAAAATGTCATCCCCAGATGAGACTGCCGCCTTCTCCCTCTCCCTCTCCCTTCCATGTTGAAGGAATTCAGAGTTTCACTCATGGGAAAATAAAGGTGGTGGGACCTGGCAAAGCAACTGGTCCAATGGGTTCACCAGTTATCCAAAAAGAGATTGAAAGAATAAAAAGATCAAAAGTGAGTGAAAAAGACATTTTTATCTGTTTCAAACAGTTTAAGTTAAATCTGGATGTTTTCTGCATGTGATGTGCCATATCAGCTTGGGCATATGGATTATTTAGTTTATCCCCAACAACATGGGATTGTGATGCTAAATTCAAATTTGTACACAGCACTCTCAGATCAAAGATCCATCAAGTATTCAAGTGTTTGATTTAAAACAAATTAAGATAAAAATAAAGCAAAGCAACATGGTGGCAAGTGATTTCAATGTCTCCAATTGTAAAGCCTCCTCAGCAGCTGTCAAAAAGGGTAAAGGAAAAACATGCAGCTAAATTTTATCAGCTGAGGTGGGGGTAAGTGCTGTCACTGAGAGAACATGGTGTGAGAACTAGAATACTAATAAGCACAAAAACAAGTAGAGGTCAAATGTAGAATGGATTTTTTCCCCAAGTCAGGCAAGTGATTTTTTGCCAGTTTTTAAAACATTTTAAATAATGTGGGAAGCTTGAAAACCTTTAGAAAATCAGAAGTTAGAAGAGTGAGAAAATATTCCTTTTCTTAAAAGAGAGACCTGCAGAGAGGTGAAGGATAGGCCTTTAATCAAAATCTGGGGAGTTGCTCAGCAATGATCTCAGGAGAGCCTAAGGCTGTTCCATTTCAGTAAGCAGGCATGTTGGGTCAGATGTCTTACCTGTTTCTGAAATGTTACCTGCCCTTGTGTAACCTCTAATTATAAGTTTCAGTGAGAGTCTACACTGCAACTGGCCTTGTTTAAGCACGGTAAGACTTGAAATGGTTCAGGACCTCAGATACACTTCCCTTTTTCTTTTGTGTATATCAGCCTCTTATCTTTCTCAATTGTCTCTTCCTGCCCCTACCTCAATTTCAATAGGATCAATTCTTACAAAACCATTTCCTTCTGTGGGGTACTAAAACCAGGAAAAAAAATAAGTTGGAGAATCTAAGAAGGTAAGTAATAAAATAAATTAGAACCATACAAATAATTATAGCAGGCTAAGTCTGGACTCCTCCTGCATGGTAATAAGAATCAGCCCACTTCCTTAAAAATGTACATCCAATTCCTGACCATTTCCCTGAATCTGGATATGACTCTGCTCATGTGGCTCTACTTCACCATGCAACGATGTCACCTAGTTACTCAACCACATGACTCAAGAGAACTAGGATTTGATGCAAGATCTCTGCAACCTAGTTCAAAAGGACAAAGGTTGGTAGGGTTCCTCCACCTGACAGCCACCCACACACAGCCAACAGAAGCTCTGAAAATGAAGAAGCTCTGTGCTGAGCTAGAAAAACATAGTAAAACACAACATTTTATTATTCAAGACAACATAGTTGTGGTTTTCACCCCAAAAAGGCAAATTTTCATCAACACAATGTCAATGTAGCACCTCATCATTCCAACTGTTGAACGAAAAATACTTTAGAAGGCAGAGAAAAACAATGTTAGAGTCTACAAAACCCTGACCGTCAGCTCTTTGAGCTATTGAGATTGAAAGACTTTATTGGAACAAAGGATGTTTCAAAACAAGCTTCTGTAACTGCATATTCAAGTCTAATTTGAGGCTTCAAGTAACACTTCCATTTAGCTTGACACTTGTTTCTTACATATGTTCCTCAGATGGAAGACTGCCAAAAAATACTTATTATTCCAATTATAAACAAATGGTTCTGCCTGGGGAACAATGGGTCTGACACTGGGAAACTTCATGGACTCCTAGGTATTTGTACCGTACTCAGGAGTTCTTACATGCTCACTTCTTTCTGTGCTTTCCCTATTAATAGCATTTAAGCTAAAACAAAGCATGGCACACCCACTCTGCTTCAAGGTACTGCCTCACAGGTGACAACACGATGACAGTAATTAGAAGGGTTTTGGTAATCTCTTGAAGGCCAGCCAAATTTGTGTGTGTCCCTTCTAGTAACTCCAGTGAAAGCAAAACAAGTTCAAAGCATTCAATTTACTCTCCAGAAAAGTAAATACTGCAGACTATTAACTGAGCAGACTATTAACTGAGAATTACTGAGGGAGAGATTTAAATTCACACATATATGTGTATACATATTTTGGTGTTTACGTGTGCGTATCCACCTATATAGACCTACAAACAAACACACATAACTTGTCCTTTCAAACAACAAAAAGAAGGCTGAGACAAAAAGTTTGTGACCAAAGACAGTGGTTGGTAAATACACAAAAGGGATAATGAGGAGCATTAAATTCCACGGTCTCCTGTCCTGCAGGCACCTGTGGAATGCAGTGAATTAATGTAGAGTGTTTGCTAAATTCAAAATGAAGGCCTACAGAAAGGGCGTTGGCTATAGAAAAATAAATAAGCTGTAAGAGAAAAACAAACAACCCAACAACGGAAGCACACACTTTGGACAGGAAAAAGAGAGTGATAATGAGAAACAGAGAGAGTTCAATATCTAAAGGGAAGCAAAAACTAGAACAAGCCTAATATAACAAATTACATTTAAATAGAGCGTAGCTTGAAAACAGAAGGCTGACTTTCAAGGGGAAAGAAACACAGCTTTCCAAACATAGCTACCAATGTCAAAGATGTGTGTACCAACACCTGACCAGTGTGTGAAGTACTTCATGGCTTTCAAACAGATCACATAAAGCACCTCTAGGGTTAAATTGTGGTGAAGAATACACACTTATAAACTTAACCCAACAATGCTCTATGTACAACTGATGAAATAATGGGAGTACTCACTTTTCGCACACAAGAAAACCCAAATACATCCATCCAAAAAAGAAAAAAGTCACCATAGGTTTGGGAATTCAGTGGGGAATCCAAACTTTTCAAATGTTCTATGCAAAAGGCAAAATGGTGCGAAAAAAAACCAAGAAAAAGGCCAGTCCCAGAAAAAAAAAAAAAAGACCAGCATCTCAGTAGTTAAGAAACCCACATTTACTTTGTGGCAGACAATTTTAAATTCTCAGTCTGCAAGTCAGGTCATGCTCTCACCATTTGCCTATGTGCAATAGACTCTTTCCCTCTTTCCTACCCCAATTCTAAACAATATTTTGTCAGATTTTATCCCTTTCAACAAAATACTTATATTTGACAACTTAACATGTGTCAAAACCAGTACAACTTTAACTATAGACTTTCTAACAAGCTCTTTCCCTTGTATTGCAAGAACCACCATGAAAAAGATGAGGGAGATATCAAGAAATTCAGCAAACTGCTAATAGTCTGATTTCTATTACTCTGGTTAATTGTACGTCTTTCCTTTGAAAATCTCACCTTTGGGGCATACTGCTTTCACGTTTCTCTTACTTTCTTACTATTTTTCTCACTTGTCTAGTAGTTTTTATGTCTCAAATTGTTCTGAATTACTCTTGTCAACTTTAATTTATATTCTTATTTGTCCTTTCCTCCTTTACTCTTCTCACCATCCTCGCCAAATTTTATCTGCATATTGCATGTTCTTAAGTTGCTTACTGTAATTTCTTCCTTCCCCCAGCTCTACATTTCTCTCCTATTTATTTCCTTCACTAATATCAGTTTGGGGGGTTGGAGCAGATCATCTATCCTACCTTATGTCTTAAAGAGATAGAGAAGAAGGTTATTGAGGAATAAGTAGCTTTCTATTTCTTATACTTCTCAGAAAAAAAAGCAGACATAGGAGTAAATGGAACTACAGATAGTGTAACATCCAGCTAATGTGCATGGTTAAACCATGTCATTGATTACAGCACTAAATATCTGTGTTCTTTCTTTGTTCATGTCTCTTTTTAAATGATAGCCATTTATTTTCTGATGGAGAAATGCCAACTTGGGTTGCTATATTTTTAAGATAAATCCATAAACTAAAACATATTAAAGACATATCACTTACCTTTTGTGGCAGCTTTCATTCACTTTTAAATATCAAAAGTGACAATCAAGCCAGGTTATTATATGGATGAAATTCAGGATAATCATAATTCCCAAAATTGGGCAGCCAAATCTAGATTGAGGCACTTGGTGCCTTGTCCAAAGGTACATTTAGGTCTTATCTGTACAGCTAAATTAGAAGCCCCAAGTACAGAGTTGGGTACGGTCAATGCAGGTCACACATGCACATCTGCAGTGGGAGTGTGAGCTGGCTGTGCTGACCCCTGACAGAACTCCCTGACAACACCGGTACACAGATACAGAAACAATCACATTCAGTGGTCCTGTCAATACTTTTAGTTTCCCCATAGATTTAGGATTCCTGCACCACTTTTCTGTAGCAAGGTCTCATCACATTTTTCTCATATTTGAAAATCTCAGCTTGCCTGTTCCCAGAGGCTTGGGCATGAATTGTCTAATTTTTTTCAATTTGGTGCCTCACCAAAGAGGAATGATCAACCCTCTTCTAACGGGTTTCTAATTGGTACTCACAGTAAGGAACTATGAGTGGGATTCTTGTTGAAGCTGACTAATATTTGGCCTTCCATAATGACTGCTTTGGAAAGCCAAGTGAGACATTCCTTATCCTGAGGTCTCTGAGGGAAAAGATCAGCTGAGTTATTACTAACCTGCAGGAGCTCAGGACTTCTGAACAACGAATCAATATGATTTCACAGAAGCCATTTGTTGTTTACAAAACACTCTTATTTATACAAGTGCTGTACACGCTATCATGCATTACATGATTGGTCCCTCTATCTTGTCCACGTGCTCTGCATGCACTTTTCAGAAAATATAATTGGTTCTCAGTTTAGTGCAGCACAGTCTGTCTTTATCTATTTCTTGCTGTCTTGGTATCCTGTTTTTCAGCTTTTCCTTTCCCAATTTAGCGCAGCTTACATTTTAGCGGCCTTGATGAATTTTTGAGGGCTTTGATAAGCTAACTACAGGTGGTTTTGGCTGGGGCACACTGTCAGTGTTCAAATGCATTACAACACTTACCATCATATATTAAGTCTGTCTGAAGACCACAAGCACAAAATACATTAGGTTTCTAAGTACTTTATACCCCACTCTTCTGTGACAAATGAAACTAAGTCCAAGAGATTGCCAGTTTTAATTCCTGGAAGCTCTGCAGTGTCGGAGTTTCATAGGACAAGCACTTCATCCCTTCACAAAAATAAGGGTCTTTATTATATTATCTATAACTTGTTGCTTTATTCTTGCCCCTTGGTTTTTGTTTTGGTATTTAAAGAGACATTATTTCTTATAGCAGAGCAAGTGAAAAGCACAGAACAAATGCTGTTAAAAGAGATACTAACAAGTTTCTGATTTCTAGCACATAGCATTTACTATTAATCAACTATAACAGATTGAATACACTAAGGAAAACAGTCACTAGTCATCATCGTTTCTCTGGGAAAGCCCTGAGACCTTTTTTCAAGGAGGTCATTTGTATTCCTGGAATTACCTGCTGTATAAAGCAGATCCTTTCTATAGATTTTTGATAGATGCATACCTGCCGCTAATTTATAGTGTATTATCCCATTTAGTCCTATTTTCTCTTTAGCAGCTTAGACATATGAATTTTCATATTGAACTTTTCTTTTGCCTTCATCCTGGGTGGATTTAGGGCAGACAATATTTTCAGGGGCTATATATCAGAAAAAGCAATAAATTATGAAAAGTCAGTCATTTATGTAAAGATTATTCTCCCACAGAACAAAAGAAATCTGCTGATTAACATCCCAAACCATAGATTTTTAAATGGTGGGTTCCAAAGAATCTTCATCCCAACAAATCGTAGAACACAGTTAGTACTTAAAATACCTTCGGTTCAAATAAGAGAACTAAGAACAAACATCTTATTCAAACAGATAAAAAGAATTTCCTATATGATGCAGTCCTGACACTTCAAAATAAGAACATTTCAGGATTCGGACTGCACAATCTACCAGCTTCATTTCTAACTGGTAATTTTGCTCCAGTAGTTTGGTTGGAATTAATAATTATGCTGCACAATACAGGTTTTTCTTTGGGTTGTTGCTTTCTTACATGGTCTTTCTCTGCAGAAGAAATGCAGGATCAGCAAAGCTTATCCATTGATTTCTTTGATGACAGATTACTAACAAGGATAGATTTTTAATGATATCTCAGAAAGTGTATGAAACTGAATGGCTGTGAGATAGCAACTGTCCAAAGAAGCTGCCCTGAATGCTGCAAATAGAAAATATATATTATAGTTCACTTCTGTCACTGACAACCAATTCTGATGATGTACATTTTACGTTAGGAAATTTTTCCTTTCCCTGTATGAATGAGATCAGATGATCATGCAGAGGATTGTTTTGTTGGTTTTTTGGGTTTTTTTAATTTGTAACACATTTTAAGGAAGCTAGCAGAAACATCTTTTTTTTATCCCTAAAACTACAGCAATTTAAAAAAAATTCCAGATTTATAAGGGAATTTGGTGTGTATTATGAAAAGAGTAAAGCATGGATCACTGCAGCAAGGAAAAAGTAGAAATGCATTTTTGTAAACAGATTAATTTGTATATTTAATACACTGAAATGCCTCAAAGTTCTTTGGTTTGTTATAAATAAAACAGTATTTTAGCTACAGACATGTTGCAGCACTTTTTATCCTTTAGAGTCAAAAAATAAAATGACAGATGCAATACATGCTGGTCAACAATAAAGATTTCCCTCAGACACGAAAAACTGCACCAGCTGTCTCTTTATTCCTGTTTTACATGTAGTTTCCATGCTATCATAGAGCTACCAGGCAACAGCCCAACACATGCCATGCTGGAATTGATTTACCTATCAGGTTATGTGGCTCATGCTGTTTGCACAAGGAGGCGACAGACATATTTCTCTACAATACACTGACAAACGCTCTGCAGGGCACCACTTTCTGAAGCACCAGAAATCACACTGTCATGCCTCTAAAAGTCTTTGCCCCACACACAAAGGAGTGGAAGAGGTAGAGGGGTACTGATGTCTGACACTGTTCCAACTACCCGTTTACAGCCTTGATACAAGCACATAGGATTCCTGTAAACTATATTCTGTACTAATACAATTTAGCTTAGAAAAAAGAGAAAGTTTCTCTGGGTCCACTGCAGATGACAGCAATTTTATCTATTCATGTAAAGGGCGTAGGTAGTATCATTCATGCGCTGGTAGCTTAAATACAGAAACTTCAAGCATGATCTAACATGATCTGCCAGTACATCTTTGAGCCATTCTTTTACCATTTCAGGAACTAATCACCTTGATGCAAGAACAGATCTGCAGCATGCTTTATGTCAGAAGTGAATGCCTTCTCTGCTGAATGTGCTATAACAAGGACATTGGATGTTGCAATCCTTGTTTGATTATGCCCACAGCAGTGCCGGAGATTTAGTCACATTAGAGCTGTTAAAATGAAGGCAGCTAAGTGGCTTGTAGTGCTTTAGAAAGCTCTATCAGAAGCAAATTAGCCATTGACCTCTTAGGGCATATGTAATCTCTTCAAAGCTCAGTCTTCTCTCAGGTAGTTCAGCTGTTCTCCTGCAAAGAGGCCTGCTTCTCACTACAGCTGCTAAGTGTTGAATTTAAAGAGTAAATACAGTTTTCAGAGGCTTTAATTAAAAATATTTCAGAAGTGTGAGGGTGCACTTGAAATTTAACAAGCACGATTTTAATCTCCTCACCTACAGTCATCACTTCACAGCACGGGTGCTAATGAAGGCAGCAAGGATGGGAGATACACCGATGAATCAATTGAAACCAAAGGAAGAAAAATAAAAAATATTTTCTCTCAAATAAGGTTTGCCCAGTAATGACAACAAGCAAGTAACCAAAGGTTACTCTGGTTATTTTGATATGTCTCAGAGATGTTCAGAGTCAATAATATACTTAATAGCAATCTTGTGAACTTGCCTTGCTGTATTGAGATTTCAGGTTGTGCTGATACAAAGGGCTTTGCCAAAGAAAAACCTGGAGGCCCCAGACATATCAGTGGACTTGTCTGAGTGCACAAGTCTCATTAACGAAAGAAATCGTGTGATACTGCCACAGAACTGTATCTTTTCTGTTTAGTTTACCTGAATTCTTGTTCAAAATAATCTAAAGCTTTGTAACTTCTAATATTTGTCTTATCAGTTCATTCCAAGCCCATGCAACAAAACTGTCTTAAAAATAAAACATATAACCAGATGTTTTCAGTTTCTTTCCATACCAATACATTTTCTACAGTGCAACACAGAGAAGAAACTTGTGAGAAAAACACAAACGTGCACACACACTTAACATCTTGGCAGCCTATGGCTGTTTTGGGAATTTTGGATTGAAATTCCTCCTCCATAAATCCACAACCATTGTTATATTTCCAGAAAAATGAGAAGTTGCCATTTTCTAACTCAATGGGGCTATGTTTTAGAATATTCTTTCAGATCACCACCTGGGCATCTGCTCTGAAAAGCAGATAACAACTCTTGAATCAAAAGGTATACACAGAATAATCCTGTTTGACAGGATGTGTATACATGCCTCTTAATCTGGACATGTAGCAATTTTGATCAGCATCTGCACATTAAGAAAAGTAAGGACCACCAATCCATTGTGTCTATCTGGAGACCTCAGGAGATGGCACAGATGCAGAAGCTCATATACTCAAATATAGCACAGCAAACCACTTGAAAGCCAAGGCATACTTACTTCTTGATTAAGGTTCTAGGTGGTGCTATTTAAATATTGCATATATTTTTAAAAAGTATTGGTGTTGTAACAGAAAACCTTATGAGTATCTTCCCTTCACTACTTGTACAGTGCAAGTACCTTGCTGAAATGAAGTACTCATCAATATGTCAGAGGAACAGAGAAAATAATTGTTTTGTTTATTATTAGGGAAACACCCTAAGCAGAACTGAACCAAAACCATGAACTCCTAGTTTTAACTGAGTTCAAATACGTCATAGAATCATAGCAGGGTTTGGATTGGAAGGAACTTTAAAGGTCACCTAGATCCAAACCCCCTGCAACTGGCAGGAACCGTTTCCATTAGACCGGGTTGCTCAGAGCCTCATCCAACCTGGCCTTGAACTCTTCCAGGAATGGGGCATCCACAGCTTCTCTGGGCATTATATGTGGAGCATTCCCACCTCCTTTGAAGTAATCCTTAACAGTAGGGGTTCTCTGGTAAACTCTATGGTAAGCATAGACAAGAGCAAAACCAAGAATGAGAAATAACAAAATTCCAAGCATAAAATCTTCAACACTTTTCCTCTATAAAGGAGCAGTTAGTCCTGTGAATTAACATTTCTATTTATAGAGAAGGCCCTTAGTAACCAAACTACTAAACAATTGTCTTCTGTGGTGGGTATCATTAACACAATTAATTTTGTGGCGAAAAAAGCCCCAACAAAACAGCAAAATACAAATAACCAACAACCTCTAACAGTATTTAATTAACTTCCCTGAATATATTCAGCTCTGCATTTATTGATTCTCACATATAACAAGCTAAAGAATCACCAGTCTTTCTACATACAAAATGTAAAGCAGTCTTCAGGTACTAAGAAGGATCAATATAAAGACAGATAAAAATGGCAAAACCGTCTCTGAAAAATTATTCAGAGAGTACAGATGTTCTCCTCTGGTTCTATTTCATTATATATTCTTCAGGATAAAACTTACCAATAAATTTACTATTGGTTAGAGACATTCATTTCTTAATGAAAGTCTTCACGCTCATCAATGATAGCAATATTATATTCTTATATATTGTAATTGCATATTGAATACTTTATCATTATTATATATTAAATATTTAATACATTGCTGACAAGCTAGGTCAGTACTAATGCTATTTCAAAAGATACTAGATTTTAGTAGCAAGTTTTATTGTAAGCAAGTTGAAATTACTTTAGCATGTCATGTGACTCTTATTTCCTTTCCATTTTTATCTCTGCAAGTCTTCCATAGGACCAGATGATGCCAGGCAGAGTACTGGAGGCAACTAGCTTGCAGCTTTACATCTGTATTTACTGAGATAATGTTCTCCTAAAGCCAGCTGCTTTGTGCTGCTTTGGGTCTTAATTGTAAAGTAAAACTCAGAACTGCAACAAAAAACTGTTTAGTTCACAAAGTTCATTTATCAACATCGTTAGCCTGCAATGGAAAGTTAAGCTGATACAGCATTTTTTGTTGAAATTGCCAAATTCACTCACTGGAACTAAAAGTTTTCTCAGGAGACCAACCTTTCTCAGAAGAAAATATGCTGTTAACAGTTCTCAGAGAGTCTCTCTCCTTTAACCTATTTTCTCACGAAGACACTTAAAAGCTGCCAATCTCATCCTGGGTGGTGAAACTGGAAAAGTGTAATCACAAAGTACTTTGTAGAATCAGAAACCACTTCCTGCCCAGCTCCTTTGATATATTTTGAACACGGAAAATAAAAATACGAAAAAATGAAAACAACCATTATCACATAGATCCATTTGCAACATGAAGACAGAGCTAAGCAGGAGTACAGATATATCCACAATTATTACTTAAATCAGGATGGCACTACAGAAGCAGAGCTGCTAGTCATGTCCATCTCCTGAATTCTCTTTTGCATTGCAAAATCTTTGAATTGGATTTCTTTCTGAGAAAATGAGCTGGAAGAAGCTTTCCAGGAGGACATCCAGTATGCTCCATCCTCTACTAGACATTCAGCCTAAGTGACCAGGCTACAGCTACCCAAAATGAAACCATACAAAACATGCACTGCACAATCAGTTCCTCACAACCAACTGCTTTGCTGTACAGGTCCACACATGTTGCACCAAACTAACTACTAACATGAATATGGACTAGACATAACCTAAATGGCATGACTCTTCTCCCAAAAACTGCAGCTTTACAGCTCCTAAATACCTTTGGAACCATTTTAAACAAGGAATCAACTCTGGGGGACTTAATCTAAAGAACAGCACGTGAGTGGTACCCAAGGTCAAAAATCCCTATACACGTATGTAGCAGCACTACTGTGTTCATCAAATTCTCATGATCAAAGCCTTTTTATCCTGTATTAAATTTGAATTCAGAGATGTGATACAGAAACCAAAACCTAGGGAAGTATCCCTAAAATTTCTTTTGAGGAACAAGTTACCCACATATATACAGTGCTTTAAGTTGCTTTTCTGCCCTTATTCAATTAAATCACAGCAAACAGAATGAAGAAAGAACTGCTAGTACAGATGATACGTTTCTTCCCTACTTTTGTCACATTATCCTGACGGAAAAACTCCCACGAGTAAGGAGTGTAGCTGGTATGAAAAAACACTGCAGCTTCTCCTTTCTAAAATAGTAAGGTTTTCATATATATCACATTTGTGATTCAACAAATAGTATTCTAATTTTGCAATTCTACAATTCTGTCTCATTTGCATATTTGTATAGTTTTATAAATATATGTATTTACATATGTGTTCTTTTGAGATAATCTCATCTATCAGATCTAGAAATTGATATATCTTTCAGAAGAGCACAACTTTGTAGTCAAACCATCAACCCCTGGGACAAAGCAGATCTCCAAGCTTATCACTTCAGGGTGTAAAATTTGTGCACTAACAAAGGCAGAGGGCTTCTAGGCTTGAGACAGTCTGTTCCTGTCCATTCATAGATCCTAAAGTAACAATTTACAAAGGAAATGGAACCAACAAGTTTCAGCAAAATGTTGCTCTGACTCCCACAGGCTGTAAGGACACACACAGGAGAATCTCAGTGCACTGAACAGCTGAAGTGCAAGATGACACTCAGAAAACTCTCCAAACCTTGTGCAATCGCTAATGATGTATCTTTTTATAATGAGAATAACAGAACAGTTTGGGTTGGAAAGGACCCTTAAAGTTCATTCAGTTCTACCCCTCTACTTTGAGCAGAGACATCTTCAGTTAAAGCAGGTGCCTTAGAGTTCCATTCAGCTTGGCCTTGAATGTTTCTAGGGATGGGGCATCTACCACCGCTTTGCGTGATCTCTTTCTGTTACAGAGTTATATGTAACAAGAGCTATATTAAGTAGAGTTGAGTAAAACAAGTACTGAGATTCACAGCCACATTCTGAAAAAAAGGTATTTTTTTGGTTTTGTTTTAAAAATCAGATCTGAATTTTAAATAAATCATATCCTCTTAGAGTGAAGACTTGGTAAATTGAATCTCCCACTTAGCCACAGAGCACAGAAAATTAATAATGTACATTTCCCTCGCTACTTTGCCAACATATGTTCTTCTGGGATGGCGAAACATCTCTCAGAAACTAATAGATTCTGTAACCTCCAGGCTGTTTACTTGATAATTCAAAAGATCAAAGCAAATAAAAAATAATAAGCTATCACACACTTTGTTTTCCAAATTCAAACAAACTTTAAGCAGTATTTTCATCTGTAGTCCCAGGCAGTTGACACCATGTTACGTTGCTGTAAGGATGTCTGGATATGTGGGACACAAGGAAGGGCTTGTGAGTGCTGTGATACCTTCTTGGGGAAAATTATAAACTCAGCAGCCACGTTTCCTTTTGCTTCATTAAGCATGTTTGAAAGTTGGGAATATGGGGAAACAAAACCATTTATATGAAGTAACATCCTTGCAGAAAATTCATCATGCTCTAGCACTTTCTACATTTTAGCTGGAACACTGTTCTTAAGAATTCTTTTTTTAAGGGTCCTTAAAGAAATACTGCACACTGTATCAAAAAATTTGGTGTCAGTGTGATGTCTCTGCAGACAAGACACAACAGGGCTGTGCATAAACTAGGCATGTCTTGCCTCTTGGTCTCAAGTGTAAAAAAGGACTGTGGGATGAAGACCTCAGGACTAGGAATTTTGCTCGAAAGTTTCTTTGCATTGCCTATATAAAACACTTTATAGCCCTAAAGAAATGCAATTTCTTGGGTTGAGTCTCTGGTATTGGTTAGAAGCAGTTGGAGTGTCTATAAGACACAGAATTACATCAGCTGCTAAAGCATTTCAAAGACTCTTTTAAAGGTACACATACTAAAGGTCTGTGTAGACGGAGATGTTTTGGCCCAGACGTACTCTATGTGAAGCTGTTCTGTTTCAACCTGTATTAACAGTAATGGCTTCACATTCTGAAATTGAGGTAGTGATGATAGATTTACCACCTGATTATTTTTATAAGGTCAAGTAGTTTCACTAAGTAACCATCAAGTTAAGAAGTGTCTTTCATGATGTACGAAATGAGCTGTTAGTGTTTATTCCCTACATTGGGCCATAATCTCCTTCATTTCCAACTTAGAAGGGCATCCACATTTATTTGGACCTATCCTTCATCAGCAGTACGACAAAAAGTTATTTTTTAAAATAACTTTCATATTTCTATGAAGAACAAAAACTCTTTAAAGTTTAGCATAGCAATGATGGCCATGGTTTTCCATGCTCAAAGAGCAAGAAATTTTACTTTATTAGTTTGATGAGTAATGCATACCAAAATTAATGATGCCATCTAAAGTTCAGCTCATTCAATCTGTACCAATTTGCTTGGCAAACACTTGTTCTGTGGACAAATAGCACCAGGTCTTGACCTTTATAAACTAGGGCAGTGGCACACTGGTTCCCTAGATTATTGCCTGCTGAATGATGTCTTGGCATAATAAACAGGTGTAGGTAATGAAAACGCTGTTAAATACACACCGTTCCATGAGCACTGAGGTGTAAACAGAGAAGGGACCTGATTCACCAATGTCTAGCATCATGTAATAAGAATAAACAAAGCAGCATTTTGGGAGCCCTCTAAGGTGCCTGAAGATCTTGAGTGAATTTGGAGCCAAGAAAGACTGGCACTTCTGGAGCACATCAGGTGCTCTAGATGTATATCTCCCAGACATAAGCTGTGGTCTTAGAAAATAAAATCTCCATTTAATGTGATTTCTTAAATTAATGTTTCACCCCTTTAAGACTTATTTTTTAAAGAAAATAAATAAAATTACCCTCTCATCTGCTACATTTGGTTTTGTTTCTGAAATTATTCAAATAAAGTTTCTGGTACATCTTCACAAGAAAATAAACCTTACTAGTGTCAGATATATTTAAAAAAACTTTTTAAGTGTTTCTTGCTTACAAAGGAATTTTAAAAAATAGCTCTTAGGAGCCTATAACTCCTAAAAATAAATGCTTGTACTACTTCTGAGCAAGAAAATGAGGTGTTAATGCTACAAGATTACTTTTATTTAACTTGTAAATGGCTTTACTGAACCTCACTTTTGCTAGTAAAAACAATGTGGTATAAACTACATATTCCACAACAGGCATACTTATCCTTCTTCTCTCAACACTGGAATTTCAATAAGTCATCAGTATATCAGGATATGCCATGGTCTGAAATAGTCAGCAAGTTACCTCTAGGAAATAAACTTTTTTTTATCATCACCCATGCAATGTCTAGCACTTTTGCTGGGGAGTATACCTGTTAGAATCAGCATGACAACTTATAAGCAAGAATGGTCTTCTTGGGCCAAGTGATGATTGGCAAAATTTTGCATGTTCAAAACCAAGAACAGTTTGCAGAACTAAACATAAATTTTTTAGAAGATACACATTTTTGGATCAGCCTTTTCTTCTATTTTCATGTTCCTACTAAGAGAGAATACCAGAAACCTCAGCAGGATGCCAGCTCCTGTGAGATTTGTATTCAATTTTCAAAACAAAATTTTGGTTAGTTCACCTAAGCTGAAGATTAGCAAGTCTAACATTTGGTTGCTTAACTGAACAACAATATATAATATATTATGAGATTACCTTCAAATTATTTCACTAACAGAAAGCAGAAAAGGATAAAGATGGTTAATCTCCTACTGTCAATAGACAAGTTTGTTTATGTGCTTGGCATTCTTCCAAACACAGCATCCTAAAGAACTGCCCAAACAACAACTAATGATGATATATTTGTTTTGTTTCTACACTGTTTTCATTAAAATTATGAAGTCAAGGGTTAACCAATATGCATGGATACCATATTAATGGTGAAATGAACGCAGGGGAAAAAAATCCTGCCTTGCATGAAAGTGAGCCTTATACCTAACACTGAGGCTTTTTCAACAGCAGCTGTGAAAGAATCACTGGGTTTTCTCTGTAGAGATGTTTTTGGAGACATTAATGAGAATAAATCTATCAGAGTTACAGTTGACTTGTCAAGAAAGGCACTGTGACATACAGGAAAATTCACAGAAAAATAAAACAGTCCTTTTATTCATCAAATACAGAAAGGGAGGAGTGTTTAAAAAAGAAGAAAGGAAGTATATCATGTCCATTAATATCAACATTACACCATTTATTTATGCTTTTGATGCTGTAAACATGTCCCACCTATAAATAAAGATGAAAGGCAGAAGTATGAGGTCACGCTATGCAGTGTAATAGCTCAGACCACTGAAAAGTACAGTTCCTCTAACCTCTTCCCACTGTTCTTTTCTCCTCCACTAACTTTCTAACAGCTCACCAGACAATCTTTGAGAACCAGGTTAAGCTCCATGGGAAAAAAATCAAAATAAACAAAAAAAGAGAAAATAAACAAAACCACAAACACCAAGCAAATGGACATTTCACAACTCTTTTATTAAGTTAAAGCAAATCAAAAAAGGATCTGAAAATCTTCAGGGAAGCAAACAAGTGAGACAAATAGAGCTGGGAATCGGGAAAAGGAACAGTAGGAACACCATGTAATGGGAAATAGCTGGAAAAAAAAAGTTAAAACATCTAAGTAGCATATTCTCCATTACATTTTTCATGGAAGAAGTGAAGGTACATTAGTTTTATGGTATTACTTTAAATGATGCATAATCAGGATGAAAGTATTTGCAATGACTAAAATCAGTGTAATGATTTCTTGGAGGTTCACTCCTCCCTTATAGCTCAGTTGGCTTGTTGAAATAGCCATTACCTGTGTCTGGACAGAGTTTCACATGAGACTTGCTTATTTATAATTTGTAAAAGGCATACGTATAAAACTTGGTGATTTCTAATATTTTGGACAGAAATCCAAGGTAACTAAAGTATTCAAAAGAGTTCTAGATTAATTTAATCCAAATATCGGTAAAAGGAGACAAAATATGATTGTATAATTTAGATCCAAACGTAACCTTAGGTCTTTCATAGGGAACCTCTGGATAATGCATCCCCAAACATAAGTTCATCTCTTCTACCACACAAGAGAAATCAGACTGTGAAAGCCAACACATCCTTTCAAATAACTGAGCTATCCAACAGCAACAGTATTTCCTGAAGAACTAAGGTGAAAACAAAATATCATATCTTTTATGTTTTAAGTAATTAATTACTTTTTTTTAAGGTTCAATTTACATTTTTCTTCACTAGACTTAGTACTGTCATCTGTGCAACATCCATGATAGTGTCCCTGAGCACAAGGCTGAAGCATTTGTTTGCGGATGACTCAACTGTAGCTCTAGAGTGAGATATTTTTTGGGTTTTTTTCATCATCTCCTTGCTACAAACTGAATTGTCCAGGCTGAGAAATGGACCTTCCGTAACAAGAATTCTACTGCCTTCAAAAGTCTCTGGGCTGGATCTTTGTGGAATTTAAATCTATGGACCAACTCAGATATGAGTAGCACACCATGAGGAATTGTCAAGCCAACAATAAAAGACGCTTCTCCACGGAGTTGTAGCATGACTATATGGTACATTTTTGAAAAGAACACACTGAACCTCACAATTCCTTTACCCACAATTGTAAAACAACATTAATGGCCACATGCTGTAGACTGCGGTACTGTTAACCTTCTCAGCTCAGTAAATTTAAACCATTCTGACAGCTAGTCACACAAGTGATTTCATCAAGAATATCAATGAAAAAAATTAAATTTAAGTTGGCAAAAGGAAAAATACACAAGAACTTGAAGAGCAAAACTTGCTGTTCTTGTCCACTGACTTCTATCAAATTCATTATCATACAGTCTTCACCTATCAACTTCACACCCTTAGACAAATACATTTCCAAACATATATAGGAGGGGTTTACTTTCTTTTTATTTGTTTTAATTTTTACATTTCAGCCACACATCACAGAGCTGAAAAATGATAATAACAAAATTATCTCAGCCCCATAGAAGTACATTTCTTGTTAATCTCATAAAAGAAACACTAAAAGTATTTCTTTTCTATTTGAGTGATCTTTTCATTTGTAGTTTTACTGTTACTACAAATTAACTTTCTCTGAACACAGAAAAACAATATAATTGTATAATTGTTTCAGCCAAAGAAAAGAAACAAATTATAAAGATGCCCCTGAAAAAACAGGCCCAGGACCCTGTGTTCGAGCAAAGAACATTCAGTCGAATATTTGCTACTGATACAGCCTCTGATTCCTTATGGGATTAGCTTTGGAGCACTTAGTGAAAAGGCCCATAGCTATCGATGCTAATTGCTGATCTCTGTTTCAGGAAATTACCCAAGCTACTCCCTTTATAGGCATAGGTATAGCTGCTCTTCCCCTCCTACAGGAGGAAATATTCCATGTCATTAAGACATTCTCTGCAGATACTCAGCTCATGCCTTGAGCAAGATAAACATCTCCAAGACATATATATTTCAAAGATCATGACATCCTTAGGACTTCCTTTTAGATTTTATCTCCTATAATCATTATAGGAGATAATCATACTGTTTGGGGCTAACTATGAGTGTAATCTGGATGGGAAGTTTGGAAAATGAAAGGCAAGGAAAAATCTTCAAATGAATGATTTGATTTTTGAATACAGCATGCCAAGCATTATTTATCAAAAATAAATTCAAAATTACGTTCAATATTAAACAGAATTTATTTGTGAACAATCTGAATGCATTTGTGTTTAAATGAAAATACCTCAAGAATAAAAACTGAAACTAATTACAGACAAATGAGAATATCAAACATTGAAACTTTCAGCAGCACTTTTTCACTAGGGTGCCAGTTCCTAAAGTTAGATTATAGGAAAATTTTAAATTTTTGTTTCTAAGAGATACACATTTGGTTACTTGACTGCAAAGAAAAGACACAGAATTTGAACTAATAAAGGTTCAGAAACTAGAAAGCATGTAAGAAATCTGAAACCGAAAGTAACAAAAAACCTAAAATACAGACACAAGACATCTTCACCCTTGACAACTACCTCAAGATTTTTTAATATGTAGTATCACTTATAATGAAGATGGCCATATGGCTTTTCTATACCCTAAAAAAAAAAAAACAAGCAAGGTTATGATTATATCTGTATAGAAGACTCTTTAAAATACAGAAAATGTAATAGCAGCAATAGCACATAGAATAAGCTGGAAGAGAATTTTCTGAATTAATACAAAGCCTCGTTAGCTATTGTTGCTTGTCCTAAAAGCCTATAAAATTACTTTCTAGGAATTATAAAATAGCTGGGTATAAAATGCACAGTGAGGAGATAACATGGGGATCAGTAATAACAATCAGTTTCTGCAGTCTCTGCCAGTCATGCAACACATAACAATGAGCTGCATCTGCACAGAGCCCTAGCAAAACTTTCAGATATTTACATGGGTCTATCCTAGCTGCAGAAGTATAAATATACACTGAGGAGGAAAAAAACCCTGCCTAAATCAAGATTAAAGTGAAATGATCTTACAGTGAAATAAGGCAGTGGACCACTCTACAGCTCTACAAGAGCTATTGGTCCAAATTCTCCCAGAGAAACAAAATAAATGGCAGTGCTAATCTCTGTGGGATATTTTGTGGCATTACAGCTCTATTCTCAAGCATTTCATTTTCAGAATACTTACACTTTCATATATTTGGGATTAAGTAAATTATTCCACGATGGTTATTCAGACAGAACATAGTTTATTTCCACCATGTCCAGGCTATATCTCCTCTCCTCAACTGGATGTACTGAAGTTTCAATATAGAAAGCCTGGTTCTTAGCCTCAGTTTCCTGTTGTGGTTATAACTCAGGTGAACATTGTTACAGCACACAGTTCCTTATGACCAGACAACACTGCTACTCCCACCCCTTCCCAAACACATCCAGTCATAGTCAGAACAGAAATCCTGGATCACAGGCAAATAGCAGATTTGTAGATACACCCCAACTACTTGACAAAATGATATTCATTTATAAGAGTATTATAACAGAGCATTTCTTTCACTGAATATGGACACTCCACCTACAGCTTGTAATCACTTGCACTAAGGCCTCCTTGCATTAGAATTTTGCTTGAACCCCTGAAAGACCACCTTCAAAATGCAGATTTCAGTGGTTGCCTCAAGATACAGATCACAAGTTATAGCATTCTGTTTTCTGCAACATTTGAGCAAACCGGGACACGACAGAGAAAGAGTTCAAATTGATTGTAACAGAGATAACTACAAGACTAAGCTGAACTGCTAAGACTCTGCAAACATCATACAAAATGGTTGACATGGTAAAAATAGGCCTTACTCTTTTCTTACACAGCTGACTACACTGCAGTTAGCCTGATTCACAGAGAAGTTGTGCAAGGCTAAAACTGATGCCAGTTAGATCTGAATCTGGCCAAATGCCTACAAATACAGTAGCTTCAGATGCTGGCTAAAACTGAAATGGCAGATGTACTATCACATGGCAATCAGGAAATTTGTTCTGCTTTCTTTCCCACATGGCTACTGACCCCAGCCATGGGGGGGCCTTATGTCAATAAGGAAGTGTGAAAACAGGAATCTGAGGAAAGAGTAGACTATTAAACAGCTTAGAGATGTGTTTTAAAAATTGTGTTTCAGCAAGACTTAAATATCCAGTAGTCTTGCTTCAATACTATTTTTATGTCGCTAAAAGCAGTTACTAAAAATTTTGAGCTTTTTCCCCTGGCAGCTTCCTCTGTCTTTTATTTTAATCATACAAAAACTAAATAAAAATCTTTTCAGACACAAAAGAAGGCTGGATGCACTGTAAATAAGTGACCCATTTCAGGCTTTCTCTTCCATTGTGTCTAATTCCATCTTCCAGGATAAATGGAGAAAAGATTGACTAATCAAAGAAGCTTTTACAGTTACAATGGACTTTTTTGACAGATGCCATGTATTGGATGCTTTTGTAACACCAGGGGCTTGGGCCAGCAGCAAAAGTACCTTGCTGCTTTCCCAGATGATCTAACTCATTGACCCCACTGGAGGAAGAACTACAGCAAAGCACAGTACAACCTGTCAAAAAGTGTCCCTTTGTTAGTAAGAATAAATCCACAAGTCAGTGAAAGGAAGGATTTATAAATCTTGAGACCACAGCACCACTTTGCCAGTGATTTTGTTGTACAACTCTAAGAATTTCAATATGAATGCAGCTTATATCAGAAACCTGCAGCCTGGCCTAGGTTGCTCAATGTGGTGGTTAATCTTGCCTTCTGTTTTTGGGCAAGAAAACACATCCACTACAGTCATTTTGACAAAATAGTTTTATCTGCCCCAGGTTCTTTCATCTGACGAAACTATAGTAATCAGCAGTTTTGTCATTAAATATCCCTGACTAATATTCCCATCTCCAGAAATCTTTGTTTTCTATAGCAAAGACAAGTCTTGAATGGTCCAAGTGATTACTGGCCTGCAAGCAAGCTACATAAACTGAAAATTTTAAAGTATTATTTGTACCACAAAGATAAGACACCTTGAAGTAGAGGCGTGACCGGGTCTCAGCTGGAATAGATAAATCAAATAAAGGAGGTTAGCTGCACCTTCACATGCCTCATGAAAAGGCAGTCCCAATGGCTCCATATTGAGCTTCTACTGTGGCTTGAAGGGCAGTTACAGGTGACAACACAGTCAAACTCTTGTGAGTAGTGGTAAGCAAGCTAAACATGGACCAGAGCCACAGGCTGAGCACTGAGACACACACAGACACACAAAACTCACCACCAAAAGAAACTACAATGAAAAAATCCAGCAGGGTCATGCAGCACTGGGACAGGTTACCCAGGGTACTCAGAGGGACTGTGAAGCCTCCATCCTTGCCAGTTTTCAATATTGGAACAAGTGGTGGCAATTATCCCTCTTTAAGTAAAAGCCTGGGCATCAAGCCAGCCCTTCTAGCTACCCTTGCCATGATTTCAGGAAAACAGTGGGCTAGGTAGCCTGTTTTGGAGATGTTTAAAAAGCTTTATTAACCTTTTGTCAGAGCCAGTCAAAGCAAGGAGGGGCAAGATGCAAGCATGCTGGAGGCAGCCCCTCTGCCAGGCCAGGGAAAAGGAGACTCCACGAAAGTGTCTGGTGACACTAGGTCACAAGAGCATAATGAGAGGGGTGTCATTACTGGGGCAAAGTAAAAGTGACAAGTAGAAGGAGTTAGATTTGTAAAATTATGAGAATAATAATTTTTTCCAGGTCTACTTGAAAAAGGAGTGACACAGACAAACCTGTAACAGAAAAGAAGCACATTGACCAGTATAAAAACTGCTGTACAGAATGGGCTCTGGGATGGCAGCTTTGTTTAGTACCATCTGAGGGAAATGTTGGCTAGAAGAGTTAGGTGTCACAACTTCCTTTCTAGAGTTATGGCTTAAATAGACAAAGAATTTCCCAAGACAAATATGTAAAAAATCCTTTTGTAGGCTTAAACCTCCACTGTAGCAGATATGAGTCACATTCAGAGGGACTTTTTACACTTTTAATATTGTAGGTTATAAGCTTTATTTATTAAAGAACAAAAGAATATCCTGTACTTGTTTAACCTGTTCTTTCGTAAGGCCTGTTTCAGACAATAAAATTAATGATAGTAATTTTAAATTAGTAACTTCCTTTGAATAGCCAAGGCTTCTTGGAATAAACTCTTTGTCCCAGTCTTGCTGTATATCATGCAGATATCATCTTTATGCTGTAATATCAGTAGCTAATTTCCCTCATTGTCAAGCCCAGATCCTCTTCCTTGTTTCAATCAATTACACTCTATCACCCAGGCTGATTGATCTAACACAAGTGTGACAGGACCTTTGAGAGTCAGTCTAGCATCGAGTGATCTTCTGATGACACAAAGTGGTCACATCAGTCAGTGTAGCTGTGATTTGGATGAGTGAATGCTCCGTTCAGCTCTCCCTATTTCCTAATCATTTCTTCCAGACACACTGGCAACTGCCCTGCAGTGGGCAGGGAGAGAAAAAACATCCTCCAATGTTTCGAGCACAATTGTGCTGGAAAATATGAGACCTCTCACTCAGCCTCAGTGATTGCAAACAAAAGATAGAGAGACGTCACTCCATCAAAATTAGACTGCTGTAAGGAACAGTGGAGTTGGATCCAAGCCAGGCTGCTTTACAGTCAATAGTACAAGCTGATTTTTTTGTCTCATACCACTGCTACTAGTCTGTGACATCCTAATCATTATTATTTAAGCAATTACTTAAATATTTCAGAAACTGTTTAAGAAATTAAAAATAAGCAGAGGTCCATCCTAAGAGAACGGGATGTACTGTGTTAAGCTTCCTGCATGCAGGGAACGGGAAAGAAGAAAAAAAAAGATAATTTCCAGCTAATTGTTTATGTCCTAGTCTTTGGCAGCTATGCCAATAAAAGCACTGAATAATGATTCTGAAAGGACCAAAACAAGAGAAATTACATGTTCAGCAGTTCTTGTTATTTGAAATCCAGTAGTGTGTTTTATTTGCTTTTCAGCTTTACTTTGGTGTGGCCTTTCAAAAGGAAATAATCCTGTGAACAAAATATCTGGCTGAGAGACAAAAGGGCTGCCAAGTCTGATCCACAGGTGATGAGTACTTGGCCAGCAACCAAACTTAGGCTAAATTAAATACAATTAAAACAGACAAAATTGTCCATCTGCTTGTACAGTTAATATAGACAGAGTGTAAAAAGGTGTTAATAATGACTAAAGAGAAAACCTTACACTACATGCTGAAGACCAAATGTCCAGCAAAAACTTCTGCTGTACAAAAAAAGTGAAAGCAAAAAGCCTGTACAAAGAAACTCCAGGAAAACACTAATATGAAGTCTCTAATTTTTTCATGTTTGGTAGCAATAAAAAATAGACACATTTTTCAGCTTCACTGTGAATGGCAGAATTTGATCCTCAAATCTAACATTTTTTCCACTTTAACTGTAACAGTTGAAGAGATATTTAGGAAAATATTAAAAGCATAAATCAATCTGAAACAAACATGTGTACTGAAATAATGTGTGTGCGCATCTTTTGAGTCCTACACAGGCAGTGTGCATAAATTTATGTCCATAAAAAGAAGCTATGCATCAAGAAGGAGGGATATGAATAATGAAACATTATAACCACTTAAATTTTATATAACTGAGATTCAATCTCTGTCAAAAATCTAGCACGGTTAAAACATTTTTTCCCCTATTTTTCAGCCACATGTATACCAACACATTCTTCAAATGACCCGACAGAACAGTAGTTGTGCTCATTAACAGCAAGTGGGACACCCAAATTGAATTCCTTGCTTTGACTCAAATCCACAGATTTGACTCAAATCCCCTCTGTCTGCATTCTACTCTACAGCTAAATCTCTACAAGTTTTCCACTGCCCATAATTAATCCATGTGTCCCGTGCTGCGTGTTCATACTCCCTGATTTCCCTGCACTCATAACACAATGATTTAGGAAATCAAAGCAAAAGACCATTCATGTCCTTGCCAGAGTTATGTGTCTTTGCTGGGTGAGATGCCTGAACAGGTCCACAGTTAAGTGCTGGTGCTGGAACAAGGGGAGCAGCTGAGCACACAACATAGCAGGAATGAGCAGGGAAGCAGGACTTTCAACAGTAGCCTGTGGTTCTGCCTCCTTAGTGCTATCCTAAAACTATATCTTTAGTTTCATAACTACTTCAAATGAGACAGTTGTGGGTTGATGCCAAAAACAGGTTGATGCCTTGCTCACTCCTTCCCTCCTGCCAGCATTCAGGCAGCCATGCAATTAACCATATTTGAAAACTCATGCTGGGTTTGGTTATGTTTTCCTTCTATTATAAATATGTTTATAAAGTCAGAAAGAATGGAAAGACTTTTTGGATATTCAGGAGTTTTCACAATGTGGTAATATTACTTTCAAAGAAGAGATGTACATTTTTAGCAAATACTCCCTGTCCTGTTAGTAAATATTCACAGCTTAAAGCACATTCTAAACACTTTCAGAAAAGCAATTTTTTGTGATTTAAAATATATTAATAGCTTCTTTTTCTCTTTTTCTTTTTTTTTTTCCTTCCTTCCCTCCATAAAGAGAGGTACTAATTTGGGACTAAGGCAACAGCATTGGATGAAAATATATTACCACCTTCAAGATGACCACTAATAGGGACTGGAGAATTTATCTTACCAAGTGCCCATAGACATCTTAAATCACTCCAAATACCAATGAAAGTCCAAAACACCCAACTTGGTGCTTTAGTAGGGCTCCTGCAACCTGAATCCAGCTGCAGGAATATATGTCACAATAAAACCAGTCACTGCCAAGACATTGGGTTTTGTCTGATGAAACAGTTAAATGGAGATGAATTAACCCCTCTGAAAAGGACACCTTGGCTGGCACATTTAGTCTGGTCTCCCATGGTCACTGCGCAGACTGCACGAGCTCTCTGCTTACTGAACTGAATACTGCTCTGGTCTGAATCATGCCCCATAGTGCAGAAGGAGTCAGACTGACCCTAACACTTCCAGATCAGCAACACCATGGGTTTAAGTAATCCAGGCCTAAGACCATCAAAACCAACTCTAACTTACAGGTCTTTTAGTTCTTGATCTTTATCAATTCTTCCTCTAACACTCAAAAAGGAAGTAGACAGAAAAATAAAGGAAAATAGAAGAACCACACTTCTTCCTGAAGTAACCAGCCTAAACATAGTAGTGTTTTATTAGACAAGTATAACATTTTACACACATTTAGATACTTATCCCAAAACAGAGTAGGAAAGAATGCTCACTGTGAGTAGAAATCAATTTATATTGCACAGATGTCATTAATTTCACTAAAAAACACACAAGAAAATAACAGCTAGTTCTTTTCTCTGTTTACACCCATAAGCCGTAGCTACTCATCAGAGATTAGGCAAGATTAGTTAAAGGAAAGTAGCAGGACAACATAATGAGAAAAGGGAATTTTAGGAAGGTAATGTTTCTGGAAAATCCATCATCTGAGTGCAAAGTTTAAATGTGCTTCCTCCCATGCCCAGCCCTAGTAGGGACATTAATTTCTTGGATCATTTTTAAAGATTTGTACGGAATCTCTGGTAAATATTTTCAATGAGCCATTCTACTTTATCAAGTGGTCTAACAAAACAAAAGGCATAACTTGTGACTCCAGTAATCAACAGTGTGTGGTTAAAATGTACTTTTCCTGAAACAGGGGTTGGGCGTGAGAACTTCACTAGTCACAAAGACCAAGCACAGAAAGCAGCAAGTATACGGCATGATTTGCTTTCTGAAAAACAGACCATTTAGAATATTACCCATCCCTCAGGCTGGATATTAATCCTCATTTTTGAGAAGAGTAAGATTCTTATTAATTTTGGAGAAGAGTGAGGTTTTCATCTGTGGATATGCTCCAAGGGGGAGGAGGGCAAGGTTGGCTGGGTTTTTTCTAAATGTGCCTATCTTCATGCACATAACTATCTTACCAGAGGGTTTAATGCATTCCCTTAACCTCCAAAGGTCTGGGCTTACACAAAGCTCCTGAACTCTGTCATTCCAACTCAAAGCTGTTTATACCAGAGAAATTGCAGAGCAAACACACCAATCATACCCTTATCAGTCCCAGCCTCACAGCTCTGCATCACTCATTTTTATTGCTGAACAGTTTGGGCTTCTTATTTTTTTTCTTTTTAAGCTGTGCTAATTAACAGAATCCAGTGAAGTACATTGTACAATTTCTCCAGCAGAAACCCAAGGGCTACTGTTTCAACTAGAAGGCAATCTTATAAGCAGAGTTATTATTGGTAGGAGAGATTAGCTTGCCTCCAGTAGCACTGGAGTGCTGATAGCCAGAGGTACAGATGCACAATGAGCACACCAGCATGGTATGAGAAACCAGCCAGGATTGCAAATAAAGCTGTGCTGCTAATGAGGAACTGGAGGAATCGGAGCATAAGAAAGCACCAAATTAAGATGCCTTCCTGTCTCAGCATTGCTCACTTTAGCTGCCTCAAAGGGCCAAGTACCTTTGAGTGCCCCCATCAACAGCATTATACTTACTTCAGGTCTTACCCAGAACTTTCTTCCCTCACATCTCAGGTCACAACCTTTTATATTTTGCTCGATGGCTAAAAGAGCAGGTGTTTGCATTTTACATAAAAATGCTGTTAAAAAAACAAACGTGCTCCACATGCAGTATCTTCTTGTGGCAAACATAGACCTAGGTGAGCTATGGACTGATATCCTCAATTGCCCAGAAAATTTAACACTACACATTAAGACAATAAAAATAATTCAATGCTGGAACTAATCCAGTATTTGAAACTTTCCTGATCTTTCTTCTCTACGGAAAGGCAGATGATTAACTGGAAAAAATTTTAACACAAAATCAAATACAATAAAACTTTAATCACAAACTTTTATCCTCTCCACCACAGACCTTGCAAGAACACATCCAGTGAAGGACAAAAGCAATGTGCCAAGAAGGAAAAATAGGAGGTGTTTGCCTAAGGGCTGTCCAGTTTAGCGCTACTTGATGAGATTATATCTCAAGTTATGTTTAATTTTTATTTTGTGTTGAATTTGAGATCCTCAGAGTTACTAAATGCTGCTTGAAGCCTATTCTGTTCAGTATTTAATTGATAATTGCAGTCTGAAAACAATAAATAGAAGGGAAGAGGGACATGATGGAGAGTGGACTTTGACATTCGCCAGAGTGTTTCCTCTGCTGAGGGGAGTAGGCAAAACAGGACACATGCTTGGATCCCTGCTCACTACTTGTGGTATGGCTGCAAGGCTGCCTTTGCTGGCAGTGCACAGCCATCAGCCAGGCAGTGACCAGCAGCACTGCAGGAACCATGCACACACTTTCCATTACCCCCCACTAAACCACCTGGGGTAAACACCCATCAGAGACCAATCCCCAGAGACTCCTACTGAAATAATCACATCATGTTATGAAGCAGTTGATGGAAAGACAGAAACTGTTAGAGATTAAGATAGGACTAACTAGTATTTATTACTTCTCTGTAGGCTTCAGGTGAAACCACACTGATGAAGGGAACTCCCTCTCCACCCTCCACAAGTTAATAGTGTCTCACCTCAAGCACGTCAGCTAACAAAGCTCCATGTCAATCTAAATGCTTTCATAACCCAGATCCGGCCAAAGCTTTACCCTGCTTTTACTTTTGCAATGGGCACTGGGGACAGCTAAATAGCCTGTGAGCAATCTCGGACAAGCCTTTTCAGAGTGAGGGGGAAAAGGATTATGCCAATTGACTGTGAAATTCCAAAGACTGCATTCAAACAGCCATAACTTGAAAGCCAAGACAAGTCAATCTGTGCAGTTAGGCAAAAAGCAGGCTACCTAAAATTGCTGAACAAGGCTTAAATCTAAACTTGTGGAAAGTACTTTCTTTTTCCCCATATTACATGAAATTCTATGAATAAACTTCTATTGTTCACATTAACTTGCTATTTAAAAACTGGCCAAATACCACTTGGATATATAGTTTTGGAAAATGATAATGAGTTGTAGAAATATTAGAACTGCAGCTGAAGAAATACAAGTCCCCAGTGGAAATGGAAGACATCCAGTTGATGTAAACTGGTTTAGCTCCCTTCAAACACTTAAAGCAACACTGACTTATCCAAGCCAGGAATCTTTGTAGAGTTCAGACTTCTTTACAGCCCTTCTGCTATTTCTATCTTTTTCTCTTAGTCAGTCTTTTAATAATGACTAACATGTTTCAGCTAGTAGATTTTCCACTGAATATTAAATACCTACTTTTTATATTAGCTACTAAATGACCACAAGAGAGAAGCAGGTTTTTTTTCCCAATGGGATTGCTTTCAGGAATGGGACTTGAACAATTTTACTCCAAGCATCTGAACATGTAGAGGTTTGCGCAATTACTTGCATGCTGAGGTTGTACTGACCAGAATTTTCACAACCAGTTTTATTGACAAAGCTTTATTAAATAACAAATTCTACTGGAAATTAATCTGATCACTATGATTACTCATAGAACAAATTCAATTTGCATGAAATATACTTGCTAATGTTTTATGCCATAACTACCAGACACTATTTATAAGACAGAGGTTGAATTATAGACAGAAAAGAAATTAAACCCATGAAACAAGAGATAATAGGTGGTCCTTCTATGATCCTCTCATTTTTTTCTGTCTAAAGCTGAAACTAGGCATTAGTCAGTTAGTTTTGTCCTAGGGCATATAGCTATTACACAATACTGGACTGAGCAAGTCTAACATCTCACAGCTGCAGAAAGATGGATGTCCTTCCTCCATATCTCCTTCCATTCATTTTCTAGCTTCGTGTTCCCTTCACTGACAAACCTATCCATCCTTACAACAAACTACTTCAACTCATTAGTCCAGTCAAAAAAATAATTAAAAAAAGCAAACCCAAATATGCATAGTTTTTTTAATAGCTTTTCTTGGGGGTAGTGAATTTAAGCACCAACCATTCTGGCGAGTCACAGAGCAAGGACAACGCAGAAGAAGACGACAGATCCTTGAGGCTGGGCATAGGAGACAGGCAGAAAAAAAGGGGAAGAAGTAAGCACAACCTTTTAGTGACAGCAAATGAACTGGTTTAATGCCAATAACATCTTCCCCATTACAACAGAAAGGAGTGTAGTCTTTTTGCTTATGCATACACCTTCAATGTAGTCACCCTAGCAAACATTAAATAGATACTCACTTACAAGACATTTCCAGGAAATAAGCTTCTAAAATATTTAGAGACACCCATTCTCATCCAATAAAACCTTTTTGTATGGTGTCCTATTTGCGTGACAGGTAGAAAGGCAATATTCTAGAGCAGAAATTACACTGGAAATAAGGTTACCTCTTTCAGTTAAAATTAGTTCTGCTTCAGTGTTTCTAGTACCACTTTGATACACAAGTATGTTCAAGATCCATGTATATATCTGCATCCATAATGCAGGCACTACCTAGACAAGCCAAGTATTTTTCCCATCTCCCCACTTTCATAGCCAAGAGAAATATTTGTCAAAACATCATTTTGCCTGTTTTCAAGCAGAGCAAAACTAGACTTCCCTCACTGTGAGAGTCACATTTACTCAAAATCATTCTGTTGCACCTGAAAAGCCTTTTGAAATAAACATTGTCAATGCTCAAATTGTCCAGAGGACTCAAAACCAGCTCAGATTGAGTGCACCAAAGAATACTAGAAGATACAATAGCAGACAATTTTTTCTTCTTAACTTTGTCCTATTGTTAGCAAAATTGGTAGAAAAAAACTCCTTTGCACCAATGTAACATTAAGAATCAGGCACCATTTATTCAGCAGGGGATGCACAAGAGATATTTCCTCCTATCATGCATACTGAGTTCCTCTTCTTGGTTAATGTTTAACATGATTTTGAAGAATAACTATTGTATTTTCCATAAGTTAGGCAAATTGTTCATCTGGTGACACTATGAAGCATTAAATTCCCTGGAACAGAAGTAGCAACCATCCGTATAAGTCCAGCACATGCCATTTCTATAGCAAGCAAATAGCCTAGAGGAGTCAAATGAGAAGAGAGGGATCAATGAGTCAAACACTCAACAACCTAAAGTCTAGATAGCGCTGCCATTTTCAGCTTTGCCATGTGATTTACCTCAGCTGAGACACAAATATTGCTGGCCTACAGCAGTTTTGCGTACAACACCAGGCTCCATGACCCAGCTGAAGCATGGAGGTGCCCCTCTGCTCCTCTCCTACCCTGTGCTACAGTATTTCCCACCACAACCCTCTGGCAAAACCACCTGTGAGGCCATGATATACATCAGGCCATTGATCCACTACCAATTGCTCACAAAAGCAGATAATTTCCGAAAATGTAAGTGTCTTGGAGGATCTATTTTTCAGAACAAAACAATCAAATTTCTGTCCAAATCTGTGAGACATCGTTTTTACAGCTGTACAACATGACTTAAAATATTTTAGGTACAATTGACCTTTCTTGTTCTTTCTAAAGTAATCTTACTGATATGACAGTGCTTCTCAATGAGTTTCCATGCAATGAAATGTCAGACAGGTTTTCTTTCCCACATGGATTCTGATCTTCTGTGGGTCAGGGAGGAGGGGGACAAGGAAGTAATCTTCATTGTAGTCCCTGGGTATTATACCACTAGTTTGCTCCTAGCTGCATTAAAATAATCCCAAACTCTTCCAGCAAAACAGAGCTACAGTTGATCCTGAAAGTACCACAATATTAAATCTTTACTGCCAAGAAGTTGTGGCTGCTCCATCCCCGGAAATGTTTAAGACCAGACTGGATGGGGCTCTGAGCAACCTGGTCTAGTGAAAGGTGTCCCTGTTCATGACTGGGGGGTTGGAACTGAATTATCTTTAAGGTTCCTTCCAACCCGGGCCATTCTATGATTTTACGATCACATCAGGAAAGATCTGTCCTTGAGCACTTCATAATAATTCAGTGAAGTACTTTCTTACAACACAGTCCTTAGTTCTCCCTCCATGCAACGAGGAAGACAATTGTCTGCATTAATGCAAATTTTAAAGACAGGGTTTATAATTCTTATACCATTAGAGGCTGCTCATTGTTTTCCTCAGTATCTTAGCAGTGTGGGGACAGGATAACTTGATGACAAAACAGGGTTTCCTTAATTAAAGGGATATGTTTCAACACACAGACCCTTGAAGTTTGGGGGTTGATATTAGAGGATCTTTATGGTCAACTATTCATTCTGTAAGTGCTCGTTTTATTTATTTAGAAGGCCTCATGCTGGAATTCATTTGAAAAACAAACTGCCACTTCTTATCAGGTTATTCTTGTCACTGATGTGACAAAATAATTCATGAAGGGATTTTAAACTGTATCTGATTTCCCTCCAGCTAGCTGTAGTCTCTGGCACTTAGGGAATAGCTGTATGGAAGTACTTGAGGCAAAAAAATAAATGTAGCTTAATAACCTGAATATTATTTCAAAAAATCTCCACCTTATATTGAAGAGTCTTTAAAATTAGTCTGCCTGTGAAAGTATAGCATTTCTAGAGGAAATTTGGAAAATATACAATTCTACTCGCATTAATCAAGAGAACTAGGAAAATTGGAATTTTGCTGGTTTAGAAGAGTCAGGTAAAGCATGGTAACAGAATAAGAATAAAGACTTTAAAAATACCAGCCTGAATTTTGAACTGAAAAACGTGAGAATGATTACAGCATACTAAATTTACAATTGTTTCAATTAAGGTAGATACACAGCTGTTGCCTTAATCTGAACAAATATTTCTGAAAGGCTTTTAGAGTTATTGGCATATGTTACATAAAGAATTTTGGTGGAAATGAAACACATAAAATCCTGAACTTTAAATCATACCATAACCCAACCCAGCCTCTGCATGACTTGCAGAACCACTCTGGGCTGAGCCACCAAGCACTAGACTCCCACTCCAGATGCACAAGGGTCTACAACTGCTCTGCATAAACTCCCAAATCACCTGGCCCAGTAGGCAAACTCAGAGTGTGTTTATTTATTTTTGACAGATTCAAGTTTTCCTCAAAAAAACTCTCCCCCCCCCCAAAAAAAACCCACCAAAAAAAACAACTCAACTTATAGATGTCAGGTTGGGTCAGGCTTTGGAATCTGCTCTAGTGGAAGGTGTCCCTGCCCATGGTGGGAGGGTTGGATCTACATGACCTTAAGGTCTCTTACAACCCCAATCTTTCAATGATTCCATGCTTTACTTGGAGAACTTTGAGGTTAGGGACCTGCACGCCAACAGACAATCAGAGGAGCTAACACCCATGCACATATTTCTTAGGAGAGTGCTTTTCTAGCAAGAGGAGCAGACTAATCCTACATATGGTCATCAGACACTCATCTTTGTTCCTAAAAAGTATATGAGTTTTATATGGTTTTCACAGTCATTGGCTAAAACAGCTAAGCCATTTGTTTCCTAAATTTCAGATCAAGATAAGGCAGAAGTGCATTTCTCTCTTGGATAATCACAGCGGAAGGGCAAAGGGACTGGAGCCCCCTTAGACCTCTATGCATTTATTCCCAGCCACAAGACACAGTCATCATCATCCAACCTTTGTATAAGAGAGTTTAATGGAAAGAAATTAAGACTTAAACCAGTGCCAAACGTACCTGTAAGAACTCTCAGACCTGGCAATTCATCACGCACTGACCCTTGCAAGGCTATTCAGCAATCCTTGATCATAAGTGTTTCCAACAAGGCAGAATGAGCTTACAGTTTTTACCCCTACATATGATATGCAAGGATACATATGATACTTATTAGGCATGAAGCTGACATTGTAATTGTTTTAATAGTATTACTTGAATTATTCAAACTTTCTTTTTCTCTTATTTATGGGGAAAACACCAAAATGGAGATAGTATCTTTTTTCCTCCCATTGTTAATATTTTATGCTAGAAAACTTAAATATTTATGCATGTTGGGAAAAGTTATTTTCAGTCAAAATGGTCTCCCTTCAGAAGAACAGCCTGGTCTTTTTTTAGCTACTTCTAAAACAAATGAATGATTGAATGTTTTCTTTTTACTGCAAAACTTGCTCTTGGGTCTTATTTCAACTGGCACATATAAGACCATAGGGTTGAGAATATCGCCTAAGAGCTTTCTCAGACTTTCAATTCAAAGAGGTTTTCTAGGGATAACATTTCTATTGTTCCCCTTTTTTTTTTAATCATGAAATCAATTTAGTCAGGTTTTGATGCAAAATTAAGTACTAATTAAAAGAACCAGACCATTAAAACAGAGAGGTACAAAACCAGTGTCATTGGCATTCTTAGTCTTAACCACAGAAACTCCTTCATTACAATGCATGCAAATCAAAGGCTTTTCTATAGTGATTTATAAGTGTCTCAAACACATATCCCAGTTTTACCCATGTATTTTGCCAGATAGCACCAACCCATGCTGCTCTGGTGTGACTGATAGTCTAACCATGCTACTCATGACAACTCGAGAAGGTAAGGCCTCCCCTGAGACCCTGAAGGAAAATAACAACCCCAAATTGAAGGAGTTCAGCAGAATTAAGGTTGTAAGATACCAGACTGTACCTTAATACCTCTTATCCTGAGTAGACATGTAGTAGTTTCCCTCTTCCTCAGCATTACATGTTGGTGAGTTTTAAGCAGTTCAACACTGGTGACTCAAGACAATTGCCTGCTCCACACACCTGGTATTTGAGGCCTTCTGTGACATCCAGAGATGCCACAAACAAACACTCTCTGGCCCTTGCTGTCACAATTAAATTACATGGCTCTTGCAAACCCTATTTATTCCACACTTCTGCAGAAAGGTTACCTTCCCAAAGCAGCACTGGCAGACAGGAATGTGTGCCTACACCACAGGCACAATGCCACATGTTCTGACAGAGCACAGCTCCAGGTTCCTTTCTTAGGCAGGTGTAGCTGAGCCAGGTACTGGGAGCATCTCCCATTGTCCCACACTTCCCTCTACAATGGCTGACCTTCTTACAGGGGCAGTCACAGAGGATGTGAATCCACACCTCAGCTGCTAGTGTTTGTAAATGTTCATTGTAAAGTGTGACAGTTCAGAACCAACTAAGAGTCCTCTCCAGCTCTCCCTCCCAACCTTTTTGTATGGGGACAGGACAGATCCTGTTGGGCATCAGCAGCTAAATCTACCTGCAAACATGAGTCAGAGCCATTATGAGTCTCAGATGATATTCCAGATTATCATTTGAGGTAGTTTTGGTGTAGTTACATTTTGCGTTTGCCAGCTCCAATATGGACATCAGAAAATCCTACAGAAGAGCAAAAGAGACAACTGCAGGTAGCAACTTTTTAAACTGCCACAGCACATTCTTCAAAGTCATCTGTAGCACCCTTTGTCTCCTATACCTCAATCCTAGGCACATGATACATGATGCTTTGGATTGCATTCAAGAGAAGACACATTTAAATCTCAGTTGCTATAGCAGCAGAGAAATGGATTGCTTCTTTTCAGCTTGATTGTAGAAGCAGCACAGACCAGAATCCAGCATCATTGATACTACTGGAGTGTGAATTCTATTCTTGCCGTGCCATGACACCCCTAACATTTTGGGTTAGCACACACAAACAGCAAAGTTGTAACTACACCCTGCATAGGCTTGTCTGAGTCATCTTGAAACCAACTCAGGGCACTGCTGTTCTGATGTTTTAAAACACCACTGCTGTGAGAAGTGAGAAGCCAACCCTCCCTGCTTTCAATCCAAACTTATAACTACCCTTCATCTTTATCAGTGAGCAATTCAACTCAGCAGGCATCTGTTCAACTCTACTGCTGGGTCAAGAAAAAGGATAAGACTAGCTTAAACTTTTCTTGGTGAGTGGCATCCAGGAGCACAGACTTCTGTCAGTGTTAACCAAGCAGGAAATCACACCAAAAAGCACCAGCAATGCTTCAACTACAGCAGTTTTCATGTGGAAACAAATAAAAAGCCTTCTGGAGCAAAACATGCTTTATGCTTAAAGATTGCAAAATCTTTATTTCTTAGCTAGTTTGTCTGACTCAGGTGTACCTGGACAAGCTGCAACCCTCTTCTGACTACAGTGTGAGAAGAGGCATGGAGTGTACATGAAGTTCAAAATCCAAGTTAGAGACACCACGTCACCGATTGTATATTTTAAAGTAAACAAAAAGAACAACAACAACAAAAAAAACCAACCAAACAAAAAAAAACCATCAAAAACAAACCCCTGAGAAACAATCCTTCTTGCAGAGTTCAGGGCCGGCACTGGTCAGAAGTAATTTTCATTCCCAAACATTGTTTTTGTTCTTTTTGTTTAGAGTATCTCAGATTCACAAATCTCTTCACTATACTCTAGCATTTCATACAAAATGAGATGAACATATTTTGTCAGTGTCCTGTTCAGTTTTTACCAAGAATCAGGCAAGGACTGGAGATCAGAACGGACACTCCTCTTTGGTGAATCTGTTCCACATAGCGTGATGTTAATTACATTCCAGCCAACTTATGTTTTTCACCTTCAGTAACGGATCAGCTCTCAAGTACTCTTACCTTCCCAGGTTTCTTTGTTGGTTTGTTTTTTAACAATTCTAAACAGTATGCCTGGAGGCAATACATATGTTGCAAATGTCATGGCATTTACCCTTTCTATCAGAGGAAACATTAGTAAGGTATGAACAGCCTGTAAACATTTTAGTATCTCTTCAGACCAGATCTAGAGCTCTAGTCACATAGATACTGACCTCAATATCAATTTTTTGTATATCCCATCCAGAATTATTAGGTATTTGTATTTGAGGGAGCCAGAGTCCCAAGAGCTTGGAAAGGAGTCTTTGCACAGAAAAATTTCTCTTCTTATTTTCTCCATAACAGAAATCCTCTATTCAAAAATCCTCTATTCTCACAAAGAAAAAAAAAAAGAACAAAAACAAAAAACCACCAACCCACAACAAAAAGAAAAACCCCAAACCTTTTTGAATGTTAGAAAGGAAGGTGAAAGATCTAAGAGATATAGGAGATTCACTACTTCATCTGCATGAGTTAATGTTTGTGTATGCTAAGAGATGTTTCTTTATATACATTTCATTTCAGAGTTCTCTCTTTATGAATTTTAATGTTTTGGGTTTTTCTTTTTAATTTTGCATTAGATGAATTCCAAAAGATATCTGTGGTGATGAGATGCAGAGGTCCAGATCTGAGTTGAAATTATAACTGCACATATTCTGATTTGAATGGAGCTGCACGGGAATGTTTCTGAATCAAGTTCTTCATAAAAGAATAGAACTTACAAAACATCTGTTCTAATAACAGATCCTACCCTTTTAGGCACCATACTTTGTGGTGAACAAGTGATTAATTCCATTCAGTGATCTATATTCCAGCTGTTAAGTATTCTTACCTGAAAGCCTGTTTTTATATAGACATTTTCAGAGAATAGTTCTTGTCAACTACTTGAAAGTGCATATCTTTAAAAATGAAGGTATAAGTAGGTCTGCACAACCTTAAACAAGTGTATTAGCAGGTGAAATAAGACATAAGATGCCTGAGAGGTTTACCTTGTCTTCACTGTAAATGGCTGATAAATTCCCATTTTTGCTACAGGCATTGCCAAGTGGGTTGCTTGGCAAGTCTGAACACATGAATTAGAATACAGAAAATCTTAGTATAAAAAAGCAGTGCCTGGGATTTGCAATTCCCACAATGTCTCTTCTAATTGTATTTTTACCCCAACTGATTTGCCTGCAATTAACAGTTCTGCCTCCCCTCTCTTTGACACTGACTTAATTCCTCAAGAAGACAGATTGTTGCAAAAATTGCTCTTGGCTGAATGATAAAGAACCAAGTGCCCTCAAAAAAAGGAAGAGAAGAAAAAAAGGAAAGAATTCCTTCCTCTGGCTTCTTAGTAGTGTGAAAATACATTTATGCTCATATCTTTACAGAAGTCCAGGGATCTCCCCGGTGGGTAGCTGTTATCAGTCACACACTATCATTTTCCCCCAGACTCCTCATCTCAGACCTGCATGGTTAACGGCCCTCGGTCATTTAGTACAGCCTCATTTACATGGAGCACAATGAATTACATTGACTCCAAAGTCTCAACTATTTAAGGGCAAAACTAGACAAAGTCATGTACATCATGGCATTTGGCTGGCAAAGACTGCTTTAATAAAATAGCTTTGGATATTTCCAATTAACAAAATTCAGCTTTCTATGACTCTTACTACACTGTGTTGATGTCAGGTGCAATTAGTCCATAACAAAGGGGCGCAACCGGCAAAAGAGAAAAAAGGATAGCTATGTCACAAGCAGCTTCATTCCCCTTTCTTCAAATGCAATAGAAATCACATCCCAATCCCAATATAGCAAAGACAAGTTAATTTCCTCCTACAGTGAGTTATTCTGGACAGCATGCTGCAATGCATGTGATAGAGCACAAAACAACAACAACAAAATCTAAATACATCCCTTCACCAAGTAACTATTAAATAGTTCAGTCTTATTGTTTCCTTTGTCTCATTCTTAGTCAAGTTCTTATTCAACATGAGAAAAGACAAATAAAACACCTCAGTGCATTTTGCATCTGATAATCATGGTAAAACCCATACCATGGTCTCAGCTTGGAACCTTAATGGAAAAGATCCTCCAAGACTCTCGCAGTCCATTTTCAAGTTTACCTTCAAATGTAATAGGAGAACCTTCCCAGTTCCCAAATTTAACCTTCTATCCCATCTCTGACAACTACCTGTGGTTGGGGATTGTTGTTTACGAAAAGCTCCTGGAGAGATACAGAAAGTAGAAAATCTTCCCACCTCCAACATTGAACAAGCCTGGGAGTTTGTAGAAGGTGAGTAAATAGCCTTTTAGAAGTTCACAGCAGGGCAGGTATAAAATCTGAACAGGATCATGGGCAAATAGCAAAATCCCCTGTTAGCAGGAACAGGACCCTAAAAATGGGGTGGCATCACCTGTCTCTGATTCAACCATAAAAACAAACTCTTTAATGCATAACTCAATTCCATAAATAGTTTCCCTCTCCCCTAAAACTTCGTCCTCTATCTCTCCCATGCACCTGCTGTTGCTTTACTTGGAACAATTAGTTCTGCACTAAAAACTAATAAAAAGCACTTTGATAAGTGATCTCAAAGCCTATGCTATTTCTGTAACAAACAGGGATCAGGCAAGAACCTGGATTAATAACTAACCAGATCAGACAGAGTGGGAGCCAGTCCTCCCTCCCACTCTGCAGCAGGCCAAAGATAGGAGGCTGACTACTTAAATGAGGTTGGCAGCAGCTACTACAATAGGGTGGGGAAAACAGAACGGCTCACTGCACAACCAGCTTTAAAAGCAAACCCCCCAGGGTAAGCATACAGACGAGAAGCCTCTTTCAGTTTTGCATGGTACCTGATTTTGATCCCAGGACAGCCTGCTCCTCCCAACCAGATCCATTTGCCTGCAGTGCCCTTGCCACCCCGACCTCCCTCCCACATTGGCAGTGAGGTGCTGGCAGTGCAGATGGACACCTTCCAGCTACATCTGGCTAAAGCAATCTAGCATTCCTTAGCAATCCCCGTCACATTGTTATGAAGGGCACTGATTGTAACTCCTTATCACAGCACTTAGAGAAAACACAGCCCAGGAAAGGGCTATAAAATCTTGCTGGGCCCAGAGCACACATGCAGACAACAGGAGAGAAGAAACCCCTGGCTTGGGTCATGATCTCAAGACTCACAGAAGTTTTGTTGCCATGCCTTTCCTCTTCCATACCAGGCTGAAAAGCCATCCTACACTTACTGACAGCCTGACAGTTCAGGGTCACCATGCCATGCAGGAATGCTGCTGGGCCATCCAGGGAAGCACTCATCCTTACAGCTCATGCTCTCATGTACCAGATGCTGTGCCAAGTGTTGTCCTGCCACAGCTGGTAGAAGTGGGAGTGCAGTAGGGCACCCATCTGACCGTGACCTCAGTGTGGAATTGGAGGGGAAGCAGAGCCTGGATGGCTCACTTGGTACCAACACACACTGGGAAAAATGTCAGAGCTAAACTGATCCAGGAACAAATGGCAAACTCAGAGATACTCCCAGATACAGCCAGTTCATTAGGCTGAGGTAGAACCATCACTGCCATTTCCAAGAAAAACATTTATTACCACTGTTATACCAGCCCTAGCAGGCTCGGCCTCTGAAGTAACCGACTTTTTCACCCTTTTCCAGAGAGGAAAATGACCTTCCACAGCCTGTTGTCACTGTTGGTGGTGGTCTTATAAATGAAGGTCAGCCTGTGAACTCACAGTGCTACATGGTATATATTTGGAATAAAGCACTCTTTACTTGCATTTTGCTGCTTAATCTACGCAGCATATGCAGGATAACTGAGTGGGGAAAACCCAACATGTCTATACTTACACATGCATGAGGAACCACTCAGAGATCACCTCTGCCCTCAGCAGATAGAGAAGCAGAGGTGGCAAACCTCCAGAGGCGCAGTCCTCAGCTGGGAAGGCTTCCTGGAGAGAGGGTTTCAGGCAACTCCCAGACTCCAGGTTGCTCTGGGGTGCTGGGTCATCCCCAGTGTGCTGATTGGGCTGGGGCAGAGCTGGTTTCCTTTGTAGTATGGGGCTATGTTTTGGATTTGTGCCGAACACAAGGTTGGTAATGTAGAGATGGTTTTGTTATTGCTGAGTCAAGGTCTTTTCTGCTTTTCCAACTGCCACACTGACAAGGGGGCTGGGGGTGCATGAGAGGTTCCGAGGAGACAGAGCCCAGAACAGCTGACCCAAACTAGCCAAAGGGATATTCTGGACCATATGACACCATACTTAGCATATAAATTGAGAGAAAGAAGGAGCAAGGGGGAATATTTGAAATGATGGCATTTGTCTTCCCAAGTAACCATTATGTGTGATGGGGCCCTGCCCCCTGGAGATGGCTGAACACCTGCCTGCCCATGGGAAGCAGTGAGTTAATTCCTTGGTTTGCATTGTTTGTGCATGTAGTTTTTGATTTCCCAACTAAAGTATCTTTATCTCAACCCCTGATTTCTCCATCTTTTCACCTTCCAATTCTCTCCCTGATTCTGTTTTTAGAGGATTAAGTGAATGGCTGTGTGGGACTTGCTGGCTGGCTGGGGTTAAACCATGACACATAGCCACAGCCTACAGCAGCTACTGGAGATGCTCAACCAGCTGGTAGTTACCTTCTGATCAAGGCCACCAAGGCTGCCCATGAGCTCGGGGTCATGCAAAACTGAAGCTCTGCAGCCTCTCCCCATCTCACCCCTGCAGCAAGCAAGGCAATGGGAAGAAGCTGAAGAGCGGAACAATAATATTTTCTTAAATCAAGGGTTTTCCCACAAGTTTGGTACACTGAAGTGCTCAGAAAGCAAAGGTCAGAACAAATGTCTGCAGTGAAAATCTATAAAGAAGTTTAAAAGAACCCCCAAAGGTGACTTTTGCACTTTCCATCTAACACCATGTTTCACCTCCACGTAGTCCTACTTCTTTCAAGACCAAAAGCAGAAATTTCACATGCCATCAGCCCACTGTATTATCACATATACCGCCTTTTCATTTCAACATCCTCCACTCTCTTTTTCTGAAAACTGTTTTCTCTTTCTCTGAAAATCTATATTTTACTGCCTCAAGAGTGCTATAGCCAAGTTCAGTTGTAAAAGTATTTGGAATCTGAAAATAAAACCCGTGTCAGCAAGGACCCAAAATTACACAGCCACCCCAAAGCAGAAATTCATATTACTTTCTTTACATTTCTCTTATGAACGTAACTGAGCAGTTCATAACATATTTGGATGTTGAAAAGGAAAAAAGATTTTATTTTGTTGTACTTGTGGGGTTAATAAATGAACTATTTTTAGTTAAAATTAGGTCTGTTTTAACTTGGCAAATGCAGAGTTAGTTTCAGGATTCCTCAATTCATTCTAGTAAACATTAATGCAGTCATAAATCTTCTGTTAAGATCAAAAGTAGAAATTTAAGTGCTTCATGAGGGCTCTCTTTGCGGAAAAGGATTTTGAAGTGTTAAATTTCTGGATTTTGGCTTTATTAAGAATCTGGAAACCAGTGCACACATTATCACACTACTGAGCACCTTTTACAGGGACTGAAAGAGCTCAAGTTAAAAGCCACAGACAAGATTAAGGCCTACATCAGTACTACAGTTAGCAAATGACCTGCCCCAGGCTGGCAATCCTCTATAAACTCTATGACCTCTTTGGAGGTTTTAGACAGGACCAACAGGGCATTAGTCAGTCACCTGGTATTAACATTAAAACTTTAAGGAGAACAAAGAAAACAACCTAAATTATCATCCTTTTTATATACAAACTATGGTAAATTGGGAGATAGCAAAAGTATCCCAGTCTGAATTGTTTTCCCTCTTTGAATGCTGGCTTCGTTTTCTTGCTGCTCAGTACAGTACGTTCTATCTTCCACTTTTTTTTAGAAGACACACAGGAACTTCAGAAAAACAGCACATGCTCACAGAGAAAAAAAATCTCAAAGGACTGGCAGATACTTGTGATTTCTGAGCAGCAGCGGGGTTTTCTAACTACAAATTGTTCAGATGTTATAGGCTTGACAGAATCTATTCCAAGCTTGTTGTTTCCCTGCTCTTTTTCACAGATTTAGAGTCTCTGATGAATGCTATGTGTACCAGTCCAGATGCTCTGTTCTAGCTATAAAACAGTTTTAGTCAGCTAACTGGATAAGAGAGCCTAAAATAGTGCAGCTCTTTACTCTTTATCAGCTTAACATTTTCCACTACACAACACTAGACTCCCAGAAGTACAAACCAGCCTGGTTACAATTGACACACATATTCTGGGGCATTGTTGTTGCCTTAATATTGGATCGAAAGAAACTGGGATTTAACTCTTTGTACCATCATTCTAAATAGTGCCCAAATATCACAGCTGATTGAGCTTTTAACTATTACAGCAATTACTTGCAAATTAACAGGCCATTTGTAAGGATTTGGCCTTTCTTTCAGTTTTAGAAAAGACCCTGTTAGGGGATTTGTTCCTAGTGTCCTCAATCCAATTCCGTTTTCTAGACTCTCTCTAGACACTGGAAAGAGCCTTATTGTTTGGCCTTTGTCAGTTTTTAGATGAAAAGACAGACACAGTGTTACGGTGCCATTACTAAGACCATTTATCCAAACCTCTAAGATCAGAAGCAGAGATCTAAACCTTCTTCAGCTGTAATCATTACAGAATGAAGTATCAAATAGCACTTATTTTAAGTACAAAATCATTTTAACACGTTGAAACTCTCAAATCCCTAGTGACACCATTCCTTTTGGCATGACACTAGTCATGCCAATAAAGCAGTTTGAATTGAGCTGCCTTTTTGCCCAATCCCACTAAAACCATAGTAATTGGTTCAGACACAGAGGCTCAGCTGTTTCAATGAGGGCTAAAGCTACCAGCCAATCTTGACAATGGCTTTTTTCCAAGCCTGGCAAAATGAAATATAATGCAAATATTCCTATTCTTGTCACTGGCCTGGAAGAGTTACATCTTTCCAAGCTGTCTGATTTTTCATGGGTGTTCACAGTCTAGGACATGTTGACCAGTTTCAACCAAATGTACCAGAAGGTGAAAAGTCCCACACATTTCAGAGAATGGAAAAGAAAAGCTCATTATAATTCAGAAATCCTTATAGGAGAAAGACAAACACCTCAAAACCAGAAAAAGATTCCCTCAAACTCAAACCACTTTAATCAGAAAATTCATTAAGAGACACAAAACTTAAGAAACCACTATATAATAGTTAGACCCTTTGTCTCATGGAACTACTTGAATTAGCAATAGTTTAGTGTGTTTTCCTCCTTATAGAATGGATTTTCCAGCTCTAGGAGGGACTGGACACTGGTGTGCTGTGTAAAACTTCTTGTAAAAGTAGCAACACCACGCACATTCACCTTGGGCACTCAGTAAACACTCCCTGTCAGAAGTGTTATATCAGAACCTGTCATTTTGTCACTCACTCAACACATCTGTCTAGGTATGCTTGTCGTTTTTATCAAAACCAAATATTAACAACAATTGCTCCCTACACCAGTTTCAAGTGTTGTATAAAAATTTGACACCTTCAGGATTTTCATTATTCTGTATTATCACACAACCAGCCACATCAACACCAGACACATAAACTTGCAACACCAGGGACAAAACATTGGTAGTCCTTTAAAATTGAAACAGTGACTACTTTGGCTGCCATGTGTGATCCCTATGAGAGATGCAAATGCAATTTATTTTCACCAGTCCTTCCCAGTAGCGGTTTGATGTTTTGAGGAAACTATGAAATAAGTGTTATTATACATTTCGAAGTGAATTATTTGATTCTATGAAGAGCATCTAAGGAGATAAGCAGGAGGAAATGCCAAAGTGGGGGTTTTTGTTCAACCAGTTCATAATCGCTTTGTTATTAATCTTGTTTATAAACAAGATTGGGGATATCTCTAATTGGAAATTCCCTCCTGCCCACCTTCTCTTCCTCTAGTAGGACTCTTCTAATCCACTTGGGAGCAGCAATCATACAGAAAAGAATCAAACTGATAAAGTTTTCCTTCCTATCATTCTTTTTTCCTTTTGCTGACCCAGCACCTCTCACAGTCTACAAAGTCTTTTGCATGCAATGTAAATGAGCAATTAATTTCCTCTAATACTGTAGAATCTGATGAAATACCCATTTTCCTTGCTGAATTCTTATCCTATGGGACTTATTCTCCAGATTTGCAGTAATCCCTTCCAGGACAGACAATACACATTTAAAAGAGACATTAAAAAACAATAAACCACTTAAAAACAAATTAATCTGTCAGTTTATGTTACATACTAGAAAGAAATGAGAGCTGTGAATTCAGAAGAGGTAGGAAAAATTCTTCACTTTTGCAGTCTGCTTTGACTCTATTCTAAACACAGGAAAAAGAATCTTCCAGTTTCTCCTTATTTGGAGCTGCTCTGTAATTTATTTCTTACAGAAACCTCTGAAGCGTTGCAGACCCCAGGAATTCTGCAGGTGCATTTAACTGCAGTGCTGCACATTTCTAACCGTCAGAAATACATTCAGTTAAGCTACCAAAATCTTTTCTCCCTGCGTCTGCATCGATAAGATTCAATAGATTTTTGCAATTGAAGAGTTTCTAATGTAGCTCTGATCTCTTAAAAGTGTCAGACATACGGATTTCCCCTGGCAAAACTCCTAATGACGTACGAGTCTTACCGTAACCAGATAAGAAGGCATTATCATTTCCCTTATGCTGACAGTAAGGTACAGTACACAGCACGGCCTGGGTTCTGCTCTCATCTACATCTCATGCATCCACTATGACAAGCCTGCTATAATTAGGATAATGCTTTTCTAAGAGCACGTCTGAAGGTCGCCAAATTACAGCAAAGTAAAATTCTGCATCCAAAGAAAGGCAGCTTCACTATGAAGAACTATAAATTTTTTTATATATAAATATGGAAAAAGCAAGTAGTTGTGTTCTATTTACAAATACTTATATTCCAGTCACATACGTGGTATTCCTGACAGTAGTAGTCTGAAAGCTGGCTACTACCAGAGTCATAAACAACAGTCATAAACACTGCTATCATGGTCCAGTAGCCTCTTGGTTTCCAGCATACGTGCTAACTAGGTGACCTGAACAAAAAAGGAAAACCAAACCAAAACAACAACAAAAGAAATAGAAAAAAAAAAAAAAATTACACACCACCAAACAAAAAACTTCATTTCAGATTAACAACTTTGAAAAAGTCTGTCTAGCCTCTCTCAAAACCCTTAGCAGAGGTTCCTGAGTTACTGCTGATGTAAACAGCAGTCTTTGCAAAGGGATACTGCACTATCAGGATTCAGTGATGCATAGAGCAGCCAATCTTTCTGTGTTTTTAAGCATTTGTCCTCAGGTTTGTCAAAAACATGTAATGCAGTTACACATGGTTTCACACTTTCAATTTTACAGAACCCTGTTCTTTTAGGCACCAGTCCTCAGGCTTAGAGAACAGTGGGGCAAAGAAAGATAGAAAAGTTCTTTATTGAAAGGACATTTCTTGTGAAATGCTTACCCTCTAGAAGAATGCTTACCTTAGAAGAACATAAAATAATTTGTAAGAGAAAGCAGAAATCTGTTGAAAATTCTCATCTCAGCACCTATGGGATGGGTAGGTAAAAAACAAAATCACTACTCCTAGGGAATATAAAACAGCACCCAGAATTTGAACTTTGGCTTGCCATGTGAAAGCCGGCCATGTTCTCTTTTATTAAGAACATACTCAGTAAAATA
>VZTJ01002315.1:174192-236043 GCA_013397795.1 Orthonyx spaldingii | reverse complement strand
AAAAAAAAAAAAAAAAACCAATATGGAAAGCACTTTTTTAATGGAAAAAAGTTTAAAAAAGTACTGTTTTCTTACAATAACTAGAGATCCTAGAGAGGTTCTTACAAAGCAGGGATGTGAGTCTAAACCAAGAAAAGTAGGAACAGATCCTTACGTTTCCTGTCCATGCTTGTCTTAGCAGATAGTGACCCTTCCGGAGCTGTCTACAATCTTAGACAGAGGGAAGGAGGAAATGAGACCAGAGGGAGCTCAGTAACACATAAGTTGAAACTGAGCAGAGGGGTCAGCTGAGATTACGATAATATAAAGTTGGACTGGATTAGGTCAGCTAATATGAACCTGCCTCTTACTGCTTGCGAAAATAAGAGTGAAAACTTTTGATGCTGTGCATCAGAAACAGGCTTCAGCTTCGCAGCTTCATTAACCAAACATCATTCTTTCAAATATTTTTGTTTTAATTTTATACATCTATTATTTAAATTGAAGATATAAAAGACAAAAGGTCTTGCATTAAATCACAGTTTATTCATTTCAGTGGAGATATTGCATTATGTAAATGGTAACTTTTGACGTTGGAATAGAAATTGCCACAAGGCCCTTCTGGGATCTGTTCTGATTTCCCAAGTATTTGTTCTATTTCTATACACGAGTGATGGAATTGCACTGAAATAAGGGTTTCTTTGTTGCTAACGCTGCAAAATGGAGAAAAATGACAAGTAACAAATGAGCAATGCAACAAAAACCTCTAAATTAGGCACTTCAAAGACTAAGGCATGAATTCACATGTCTTACTTCAGCATTGCAAAGGTACACTCACCAACAGGGTGACTCAATGAACTTATGTTAGGAATTTATGTTTCCCCTACAGTCAGTAGGAAGAAATGGATACCTCTGGAGAATAATTCTAAAGCATATAACGGAGGCAGCTTTGGCTCCAAAATCAGCGATTTCATAGGGAATCAACAGAGTAGCTTGTAATGTACATCGAGCAATCAAAACACAGGCAGGCGCACATCAAAACCTGGTGTACAGGTATGGAACACCACCTATATTCTCCAGCGGATATCCCAAAAACAAAATACACACACTTATGAGAAAAGCTGCTACATCATTCTCTTGACTTGGTGTCATCACCACAAGAAAGAGCTGACACAGCTGGAGGCTAAGGACTTGTCCACACTGCAGAGCTGAATACTTGTGAGGATGCCACAAAAATGGGACACAAAGGGTATTCCTCATGGTTGCACAACACTGAGGGGCAGGTGTTTCAAAAGTATTATCACACTACCACAGCCCTCAGCCCGCATGAGTACATAACCCAAGACCAGGTATGGCATCCTGGCATCTCCCAGCTGCAATTTGAAGGAATGACCCTAAAACAGAGCTTGGAAATAAATCTGACAGACTGAAGTAAGCACATCATGCCTAAGCTGTGGAAGTGTTTTCCCGATGGCAATAACACAAACTACAAGGGGAGCATCTATCACTGAGAGTTCTCTGCTCCCAGGAGGACTGGCTGGCTGAACAGCAACAGCTGCTCTGCTGGGAGTGCTGACCATTGACACAATTTAAAAAATAGCTGGGTCTTGCAGCATCAACAGCACTGATCTGCTGCTACCGATTTCCCTGAGCCCTTCTGACCTTCCAATAAGAAAACAAATGAGGCACAGTTCCAGAAAACCTCATTTGAATACTCTCCGGGGGCTGCTGTTTCGATTTGTACCAGTGCTCCAGTACAAGAGCCATGATGAGACCTTTGTCTTCAGAAGCAAATTAAGGAGGTTTTTGCCTCACTGTTTCCTTTCCATCCTCCCAGGAACAAGCATGAGATGGACATGGACGAGGAAACACAAGTGGCCCTGCCAGGGATAGAATAAAGGAGTGTGAAATCCTCATTCAAATACCGCTATTTTCAACTGATTACGTGACAAACACAAAAGCGAATCTCAGCACCACTCACAATGAACCCAAGAAACTTGGCACGTTTCTTTGACTGGCCTGGGAAGCAGCCTGCTGCCACAATGATTCTGCTCGTCCCTCAAACTCACTCTGCTGGGAAGGAAGAAAGATTTGGAAACATAAACAGAGACCAGGGACCATTTGCAAGGCAATTTAACAAAATTCTTCTCTTTAGGCAAAACGAACGTGACTGTTTTCAGTGGGGAAAAAAGAAAAAAAAAAAAAAAAGAAAAAAATCAAAGTCTGGCAAAAACTTACTAGTTCTGTTTAAAACAACATAGGAAGAGTACATGCAGAATTATTCTATATTTGCTTCTGAAGGTCTGTTTCTAAGGATAGTTGGGGTGTGACCAGTCTTCTTTCTTCTCCTGAAAAGATGCCAGCTGCTGCTGCCTCAAGAACAGCTCTCAGTCAAGTGGGAGCATGTCAGGTGCCTGCTAGACTTTAATTCTAAGACTCATATAAACATTTTTGGCTCACAAAGGTGACAGTAAAGTGACTCAGAATGGACTGTGCTTGCACTAGAGGAGATGCATCAGTGCTGACAGTGAAGAAAAAGGGATGGCTTGCAGTATGACTTCAAGGCAACCATTTTTTAGATCCCCTTCTTAGTGTGAATCAAGGGGTGACGGGTAAGAGGGAAATCAGAAGAAGACTGGGAACAATCAGATCCAGAACTCTGTTCATTTCTGCTTTCATTGTAATCTTTTTTGATTAATAATCTTTCAACTAAGGTTATTCTTTGGATCAAGATAGAGGGTTTGAAAATCACTATTTTTATGTCATCATGAAATATCACCACCAATAAGGACTCCTATGTAAGTCATATTTAATTTCCATGTTAAAAAAAAACTTAATTGGAGGGAATATTTTTAATTTTTGATATTCTATGTAGCCTTGTGATAATTATCATGATGCCAACACTTTGAAGGGGAAGCTCAAAAGTCAGAAGCCAGTCACATGTTATCAAAAATATCCTCTAGAGACTTAGCATGCTAAGAGTCTTATCCTAATCCTTCCAAGGTATTCCTTAATGCTAACAAATCTGCAGTGAATCCTCTGCAGGAAACTCTTATGCGGAACACAATGCCTACTCAAGTAGATATTTATTGCAGAAAAGGCAGAATTTTTTAAAAATTGCTGCTTTCTTACACTGATATTTCAGCAATCTCTATAAGTATCATTCAGCTTTGGATTTCAGATTTTTCTTTTAGTCAGCTTTCAAATTGTACTTTCCCAATACAGAATGAAATATTATTTAGCCTGTGATCTTTAGTCACAGAGACTCCTGGAACAGATAGCCTAATATCAGTGGTGCACAACAAGATTGAAGGACACAGGCTACATCACATGTGCAGCTCTTGAGGAAGCTCCCACACAGAATGAAGCAAGGAATTAGTCCCTCTCTATGCCCCCTTGAACCACACACTCCCCATCTTACTCTGCAACATCATGTTTCAAATATAATTTTTGGAGAGGGGATTAATGTTCAAATTAATGGTCAGATTAATGGTCAAGAAAGTCAACATGTGCTGTTTTCTTCCTGCTCTTACTGCACTGGTGAAACGTCACAGCGAGCCCCAAATACTGAAGAGTTTAAGAGTTCTTTTCTCTGTGTCTTCCCTTTTTTATATACATTTTTAATTAGGCAAAGAGGGCTAATGCAAATCAAATTAAATTATGACTATTAAATTGTGTCTCTTGGGGAAGATTTTCAGCATGGTTAGCAGGAAATTAGGCAAAATTCTCCTTTAGCATTAATGAGAGTTTTGCTCCCAGCTGCTCTGCAGTACAGTTCTGACAGCACCTGCTCCAGACAAACCCTTCAACTTGCAGTATGTTTGTGTGAATCAAGATTGGTCCTGTTAAGGACTGTGACACACACATAGTGCTCATTTATAACTGCAGAGATAGGTAGAGACCCAGGGAGATTCCAGGGAGAAAGTTGAAAGTTTATTGTTAAAACAAGGAAGCAAGTGTACAAGAATTACAATTGAAGATCATCTCACAAAGCACAGACAGACAAAGAGCATGGCTCCTCTGTGCAAGAGGTTCTGAAACACATCCTTCTTTTCTCCCTGGCAGCCCAGACACCTCCACGCAGCTGCTCAGGATACTTTCCTCCCTCCAGGCTTCTCCAGGATAAAGGAGAGCAGAGCACAAAAGGATCCTAGCAATGTTGGTGGTAGTATTGATCAGCCCAGGCACATTAAAGGCCCCTGACAGTGCCAAGGCCACTCCCTGCATGTCTGCATCACACCCAGGTTACATGGAAAGACATGTCACTACAGTGACAACATTTCTCATTGCAAAACAGTTTTCTCCTGTAGGACAGCTAGGAAAAGGTCATTGAGTTCTTTTCTTTGTTTGTTTGGGGGTTTTTTGTTTGGTTGGTTTTGTACTACACACAATTCATTATAGAAGAAAAACAACTGCCAGAGCTGCATTTTAGGTTCCTAGCTCTGTAAATGACAAGACCCTCAGTGAAGAGCTCTGCTGGATGCTGATTTTGCCCTTTTGACTCACTTTCCTCTCTTAGATTTTGACGGAACTAGAAAATAGGGAAATGAGAAGTTGGCATGCATTCTCTTTCCTTCTTGACTTAAAAAAGCCCCCAACTTTTCAGATATCATGATCAAGCAAAAGCACTTACGAAAACATGCATAGTTTTCAAACATTACATGGAACTTATTTGCATTTCTGACAACTTTTTTTACTACATGCTATCTAAAGTTAGTTAAACTTTTAGTGTTTAATAAGAGGAGTATCAGAAGTATTTCAGATTTTTTTTCAAATTAACTGAAAATACTCACAGAAAGTACATTTTCTATTGTTATAGAATTTCCTAGCCAGATTATATTTTCTGCTTTTTACATCTATCAAAAATAGTATTAAATATTAATCTTGTTTCACATCTATAATATTTATCTGTAAGAAAATAAATCTACCTTTTAATTTTATTTAAGCTTGTATACTGCAAAAATAAATAACAGTTCAGAAACACATCCCTAGAACCAGGCAAGAACTGAAACGATAGCTTGGTGTTACTTCACATACAATGCAGAAAGAATTGAACCTCAGAAGGAATAAATAAAAAACTTGTAAAACTTGGAACTTAAACACACAACCTGAGGCATTCAACTGTCTGCTTTGCTGGAAACTAGGAGTAAACAAATGAACCCAACACATACTAGTTTTTACTGCTACCTCTTCATAAAGAACATATTCCTTCCAAAACCAGCAAGAAACAGAAACGAGTTGGCAAAAGATGAAATCCCTTTACACACAATGTTTATGCTGAAAACGCAGGCAATAAAAAGAATGTCAACTGCAGCAGCTCCAACCTTGTTTGTCACTAGATTAACTAGAGAGCCAGCAAGGACAATGACTCAACCATTCATGCCTATTAGGCTTGCTGTGAAAGGTTCCATTCATTCACCAGCTGGCATAGTGGAAAGATCTCTAAAGATGTGAACAAGCGCAAGGGGCAGAGGCAGCCTGGCCCCGCTGCAATCTAAAACCAAAGCTGCAATTAATTATATATGGAATGCAGCCAGGCTCTCCTAGCATTGTAATCAAATGGGACCACACAGAGAAAAGAAAATCCTTTATCACATCACATGCACTGCAGACAGACAGAGTTCTTGCAATAGAAGAGATTTATTTTTTTTTTAATTCCTCATGGCATTATTCCTGTTGACAGGCTATAATAAGTTTATATCTTAAAATTTCAAGTTTGTTGCTTCTGTTTTATTTCCAACAAAAGACTTATGTGTCTGTTTCTCTATTCTTTTACCACCAAAATCAGCCACTTAAACAGAATTTTTCTTCATTTCATTTATGCTTTTTGTCCTCACACTCACAGCAATAATTTTATACTATTCCAGTGCTTGTACCCTAGAGATATTTAAATCTGCAGGATCACCACTCAAACTGCTTGCAAATTACAAGTCTAACCTGGGAAATTCCTGGTAGTCTCAACCACACACTGGCATAGTCCACAGAATTCATGATGCTTTAGGCATGTTTCAGATGAGACCAGTTTCAGCTAATTTCCCCTTAGTGTGATTCTCCAGGACTGCACAACCATTTTTCCTTTGGGAAAAAATGAATACAAAAAGCATGCCTCAAAATAAAAGGAGAACAAAAGTGCTTATGGATAGCCAGAATGATGGAATGCCGTCAACATCACCCACACCAGGAAAGCAAGAGCATTCCCAAAATTTATCTGCTACGTGTAGTGTTAAACTTCTATCTTCCCATCATGATCATCATTAAACACTATTACAGTACTATTTTGAATATGCAACCAAATTAAGACCCCAGGATGTACTCCCTGGCATACACATCAGCAGTAAGATGCTCTAGCTGAAGAATTTGCAATCAGATAAATCAGATAAAAACCCAACCAACCAAACCAACCATAAAAAAAAGTCCATTTTACATTCCTTTCGCTTAAAAGGCAGGCATACAGGCAGTTGATGGCAGAAGCTGGAAGCAAAGAAAGCTCATCATAGGCAGGAATTTAACCCCATATGCATCCTTCTCTATCTCCATCCCTCTTTGCTTATTATTTCTGTCATTTGCTTATTTTCTTGATTAATATAACTTCAATATACTTATTTAACCATGTAATTGCTATTCACAGTACAACACTAAAATCAATGAGAAACATGACTTAGATATAAAATGAACTACAGTCTTTGCAGAATAGAGTACAAGTTGTCTGAGGATGGGATATTATTTCAAGCCTATTTTGTAAAATAGAGCGCCAATATGTCTGGGGTTTCAAGGTACAAAAATGCTGAACAATAATTAAACTGTTTTTATGATGAATAAAAAACTGAAGGCAAAGGAAGGTGTTTTAACAGCACAGGTAGTGAAGGCATGCATCTGTTTTGTTACAACTTACACAGAACCAACCTCAAAAACCTTTTAAAAAGGCAACACTGCAACAGCCATTACTTATTAAGAAGATGTTACTCATTCACTGTGCAAAAAAATATGCTGTACTGCAAAAGGCTGAACCAGGCCCAGCTCAGTGCCTGCAGTGTAGCTCTTGTTTCACTGCCTGGTGTACTTCTCATTGGCAGATGTTATTTTCATGAACTGTCACCATGTATCTTGACACAGAGGAAAAAGGGGCTGATTCAATGTGCATTCATGGATACAGACACTGCTAAAATATGCAGAGATCTAAATCCTCACATAATATGGCACATAATAGAACACCGGTTAGCATCTCTGAGGAACACTGGGCTTTTCAGGAGGAAAACACATTATGTCTACGGATTTTTTGGGGGAGGTGACTGGTTTTTTCTATTTATTATTTTTGCTTTCTTTATCATTGGTCACTCAGGGTATTCATAAGGCCATAATATGTCAAAATTTCACCTTGAAAAGGAGAAAAGGAAGTTTCAATGACCAGGTCTGACCACATCAGCTCTCATCCAAATGGAGGCGGATCCTGACAGAGGAACCTACTGGTGAGGTATTGCAAGTAAGTGCGCTTGAGTTCCTCTCTCCTGTTGATAGCCTCTGTGCAGGCATGTGGAAATACTATAAGCAGCAATGAAGTGCAGAGAGGGGCAGAAGAAAAGCACCCTTTTGAAGACTGAACTCCCAAGTCCCAGCCAGAGTACAGCTGGCTCAATACTCAGAAAACCTGCATGGAGAGGGGAAAGGAGACACACAAAAGGAGCCTTTTGGCAGCAGTCTGAAGTTACATCATCTCTAGTGAACTGCAAAATTTGAACTTCTCAGAGTTGGAAAAATATAAACACCTCCACAGCATGACTGTGCCTCCCATCACATGGGGAAAGAGACTCAACACTCAAGCACAGCTGAGTGCACTAAAAGGGGGCCCAGTAAATTGATCTTTTGGTTGGTTTGTTGGTTTTTAACCTCATGCTGGGTATTACTGGGGTAGACCAGGTTCCCTCAGCTGTGAAAAACTCTTTCATTAAAGAAAGTATCACCATCCTTCGTAGATATAAAATGGCTAAGGGCTGTATTTCCAACATGATTTCAAAAAAGTAAATAAGTGTCAAGTGGGATTTTCAAATGCCTGTAGGTACTTCAGACTACTGATGACTACACAGAAAGAGAAAGGAGAGAAAATAGTACACTAAATCCTGGTTGGTTAATAATTTGAATCTGCTGTGGTGGATTTGAAGCACGTCAAAGGACTGGATCTATCAGATGACCACTGCAATTCTCTCCGCAGGGAAGCATAAGTAACATTTTGACTATGTGGCTATCTATGTGTATGAACAGACACACACACACACATCTTTCAGTACTCTTTAACTGGGAAACCTACAATATAACAAGAAAAACACTCTGAGAGCAGTTTTCCAGTGATTTGGGGGAAAGAGGAGGAGCAAGAGAACCAAACAAAAAGAAGTCCCACACACAAAATAAACACTTGATCTCTGAATATTGAAAAAATGTCACATTCAGCTGGACTGATCACTTGAGTTTAGGAAGCAGAAACTCCTGGGTTCTACTCTAGGATTTAAACTTTGAAGTTTAAATGAAGTCCGGCATCAGATATGGATATCATGGGCAAATGTAGCCCAATACAATCTCTTACCTTAATTGAAGAAGTTAGGAAACCCACAAGCAGCTCAACACAATGTCAGTTTGGGACTCATCTGCTTTGTACCTCCTGAATTTATATCAAGGACCAAACTGTAAAAGGAACTGTGACTGTGTGTAAGGCAAGTCTGACAGATACGGGGTCAAGGGGAAGAAGGAAGTCAGGCTACTGGGACCAAACATCAAACCTCAGACAGCTTTCAGGCATTTCAAGACATTACAGTTTCTCTGTAAGCGTTCTGTTTATACTGGATTCCAGTTTCTAGAACGAATAATTAACCATTGTGCCCAATGGTCCTGTTTATCTCACTGAATGTGAGGCTGAATCCAAAGCACTGCAGTCCAGGGCCATTTATACTGCTGGTATACAGCAGAAGGCCTCTCCAGGCAGTCCTTTAACATTTTTAATTGCTTTTCATTCTCAGTTATTTGATAATTTCCATTATTCTAAGAAAAAGAACATGCAAAAATCTTTTTTGAAAGATTTTGAAAGACTGAAGAAATAACATAGTAGGCTGTTCCACTTTGATAATGCCATTTAAAGTATTCTGCCAGCTCTACTCTTGATAGCAAACCTTCCTCTAGTTTTCATTAAAATGGTACTTTTTTGTAATCAGAGCAAGAAAAGTCTGTTAGTGCTTCACAACAACCCTGCTTACATAGGACTTTCTTTTCTTGTACTCCAGAGAAGTTATTTTGGAAGCACAGAGAGTTATGAATACTTTGGGATGCAAAGTGCCCAGCTCCAGTGGAGGGGCACTGTCCTCTCACCCGGCAGCAGCTTCCCATCTGCACACTGCTTCAGCGTGACTTATTGGCATTTAGGAAGCCATTACAACCAACCCTGAATAATGTGTTTATAATATCTAAAGAAGAAGAAAAGAAGTGTTAATGAGAAATCAGCTCATTGTCATCTCATTTTTTCCAAGTATTCAGTTATTTGTCATCTGCTTGTGTCTTCTGACTGACAACATTCATGGCAGCTGCTGGCTGAATGGGAGCCTTGCAGCACGCCTAAATAGACTGTTTGTCTTCATTAGCGCTTTGTGCAAATTCATTCAGCAAGGACATGCAGACTGTCATTAGGCAGGTCCAGTCTTTCAAGTTCTGCTGCCACAATCCAAGATGTTTGCTTTAGCAGACTTTCCCCTGCTTTTGTTCCTTTGACAGACCAGAACCAGTTTCTCTTACCCCAAGTTGCTGGGGTTTTTTTGTTGTGTCCCATAACTGCCGTTTCCAGGCACCCTTCCACATGGCACTATAAGGGAAGAGGGGAAATGCACACACACATTATCTCTAGGATAATGGATTTCATTGTGTTGTATTTACTTGCTTCCCACTTTTCTTTCATAAAACAATTTATTAATGAGTCCATTATCAACTAGATGGTTGAACACCAAGGAAGAGAGAGACATAGCCTGATCTTTGATTTTTCTGCATCACAAGACTGATGAGATGATGTTATAGTACGTGGATAAAAATGGCACATAACCTCAGTAGCTGAGGTTGATTGAAAATTATTCTTAAAGTCAGGGCAAGATTATTGTTGTATTCCAAAACAAATATTTTTGCCCTTCAGCATGCTTGGGAAAGGACATGTAAAGCTGGGATCAGGCTTTAGATGCCAGAGGATATTCAAGACAAGCAGCAGCTGTTTTTCCTTTGAATTATTAGAATCAAAGCCTTTAAAAAATAAAGTTTTCAACAGCAATAGTAGATCCTTCTCTTATCCTCCTTCTGAGGATTGGATCAGTTACCTACGTTTACCTATAATTGTGTTGTGGTTTAACCCCGGTCAGCTACCAAGCCCCACAGGGTCGCTCACTCACTCCCCCAAAAACAGATTTGGATGAAGAATTGGAACAGTAAAAGATGGAGAAATCACGGGTTGAGATAAAGGTACTTTAATTGCGAAATCAAAAGCCACACACACAAGCAACAGAAAACAAGGAATTAATTCACTGCTTCTCATGGGCAGGCAGGTGTTCAGCCATCTCCAGGAGAACAGGGCCCCATCACACATCATGGGTACATGGGAAGGCAAATGCAATCACTTCAAACATTCCCCCTTGCTCCTTTCCCTCACTTTGTATACTTTGTATACACATATGGTCTGGAATACCCCTTTGCTCTGTTTGGATTGCCTGTCCCATCTGTGTCACCTCCCAGCCTCCCATGCACCTCCATCCTTGCCAGTGTGGCGACAGAAAAAGCAGAGGTAGCCTTGGCACTGCATAAGCCCTGCTCAGCAATAAAAAAAAAAATCTCTGGATTACCAGCTCTGGGTTCAGAAAAAATTCAAAACACAGCTCCATACTAGCCACTGAAAAAAAAAATTACCCCACCCAAAACCAGCACAGCATGGTCCTGTGGCATCAAGCTTTTGACTACAATTCACCACCTTCTCAGACTATTCATGACAGGGAAATAGACACTAACCATAGGATGTATATTATGCTTTCCCTTTCAGGTGTTGCTCTTCAAAAAGAGTCCAACTTCATCACAGTTCCAAAGAATTACCAAGAGAAAAGTCTTTCAGGACACAGCCACATTCTCTGCTATTCTGTTATATATCTACACAAGGCACTAGAGATTTGGAAGGGAACCATATAAGAGGTGCTGAAAGACTACTGCCAGCAATATTTACGAAAAAAAAATTAAATGTAACAAAAAATGCTACCCCTAACTTAAAATGTAGGACTAGGTCATCAACTCCTGTGTGTCCATATAGATAGAACAAGCATTATCTTAAAAGAAGTTAGGTTTATCTATTGTATTGCAGAATATTTATTACAGGAATCTATTTGAGGAATTCTTTAGGGTAACTCATAGCTTGGATGTCAACTCATGGTGAATCCTTGAGATCTTCCTTAAATGTCTTCTTGCTAATATTTTATTGCAAATCCTATAACTAGAGTTTGTTGGGGAGTAAAATTTTGTTTTCAGAATATTTACAGAACACTTCAGCTTTCATTTAGTTTTGATTTGAAAGTAATTAGTTCTAGCTTTACGACTTTATGGTTGTGAAGAAAAGTTAAAAAATATCAAAGAGTGCTTAAAGTTATAGGTAAAGAGAAAAAATACATATTTTGTGGCATGTTCCAGGAGGGTCTGCATAAATGATATTTCACTGAGAAAGATAGCAATGGTTTAAATATTTCTGTAAATTATTGCCATGTTAAAGGACAGAATATGCAGTAAAAATGAAGGAGAACTTAAGAGACTCAATAATAAAGAGAAAAAACACCAACCAGTTCTCAGAGTAAAGGAGAAATAGTCAGATCATTCTTAATAAATTAAAACATTTACTGGCAAAGGTAGATTTTCCAGAAAACAAAAGTATTCCAAGAGTTCTGGCACATAGCCTTTAATTTTTTTGTTTGTTGTAAAGGTTTAGAAGTTTTTTTATTGGACTTTCAGAAAGCACAGCATGGTTGTTAGCAGTATTTTCTCTCTCTAGTCTAGTATAAAGAATAGAAATTAATGCATTTATCTATCATCACAGTATGTAAAATAACATTGAAACAGGAATGGCTTCCTCCAATCACAAAGGAAGTCTGTGCTTTCTCCCAGAAGAAATCCTGCATTGCACTGTCTCCTGATCCTCTCACAACAGTCAGACCCATCTCTTCTGGGAGAAAACACAGAGTCCCAGGAGGATCCTTGCACAAACCAGGTTTTTCCAGTGAAAGAAAACTGGTTATTCACCAGAGAAATACAAAGCCTGAAAGGCTCTGGCTAGAATTAACTTTCTTCAGTAATTCAGGTAGGTTTTGATAACTTAGGTAATAAAAAGAACCTGCGTATTTAAACCATATTTGCAAAAACATACATTAGGCCTTAGACTGCAAAATGGATGCACCACTTCTACCATATGACCTGAGGAATTAAAATCCTCTGTAAAAAAGACGCCAGGCACTACCTACAGAAAAATATGACGGCTCACTAAATACTCAGCACTCCATTTAATTCCTTTGGGTTGTATGACCGAACCAGCAGATTTTTTTTCTGGTAGTCTTTGATGTTATAAATATCCTTTTTTTCCACCAGGAAGTGGGGAAAAACAAACAAACAAACAAACAAACAAACAAACAAAAAACCACCAAAAAAACCACCCCACATTAATTTTTACCTTATTTTGTTAAGGTTCAGGGAAGAACATTCTCAAAGCAGAAAGTATAAAGGTCCTTCATGTTTTCCAACAGTCATTTTATACTATCTCGGCATTGTCTTCAAGATTGACATTATGTGGTAAGTAGTAGAATCTGAACAAAACAGAAAAACTCTTCTTTTACTTATTCTGTTTCAATATCCTCCTTTAACAAGATAAATAATAGCACGGTACATTTCCAGTTTTTTTAGAAAAATATTGTCTTCTTTAAAGATGGCCAGAAGGAAGATGATTTGCTGACTGTTAATGAATATCAGGTTTTACCATTCATTGCTTATTCTCTCTCTCGGACTGGTTTGTTGTTTGGGGGATTTTTTTTCCCTTTTTACCACAAAATTTACAATATAGGAACTCTCCCATTATTTTTCTCCATAAATGTAAGTCCTGAGAGGAATTTCAAAAAGATATTCCAAGGACTGAGTCTTGGTTGTTGGAATGCATTGTAAATTCATTCTAATTTTTATCAGCTACTTCTAGAATTAACAAGTATAAATTTCACTGTTCCCTGTTGGTTAAAAAAAATAGCTTCTAAGCATACAAACAAAATGCACATGTGAATTTGAGACACGAAGTTTGCTGTTCTGACCTCAGGGAAAGGGGTGATAATTGACACAAGCTAACACCCAGTATGCCTTCCTGTCCCAAGCAGGATACAGCACATGTAGCCTGACAGGCACTCAATTCCTTAATTTCCAAAAAGGCTGTGGGGTTGAGAGCAGGAAACATGAAAGAGAATTGGGAACTTGAAAAATTATGGTGTTCTTGATATACAGTGGTTATTGCAATCTGTTTGTTATTTTTGACATGAACAGCAAGAGGGACTTGCATCACTGCAAACAACACAAACTTTGACTTCTACCTGCAAGTATAGAACAGCTTGAAAACAATTTGTTCAAGGAGGATATGGAACTTGTATCCTCCAAGGATTCAAAGAACAAAAACAATAATCATGTTTCTGGAAAGACTTAAACAGAACTATAACTTTCACAGGTTGTTACAGTCTTTGAAGTAAATGAGACTATCTGCATGTGAAAGCTGAAGCATCCTTAAGACAATAGTCTCTATTTTTCCAAGCCATGCCCAGAGCAGACAAAACAAAAAATCAGCAGTCCAAATTATTTATTTAAACCATAGAAAAAAATCTCTGAACTATTGCCATTTACTTACATGTGTGATGTAATATATTTTAGCAAAAAAAGAGACCTTAAAAAATCAGCAACTTTATTGCTAATTTAATATAATCCAATTATTTTACTTTATTGTTCAGAAGTCCTACTTTTAGAAGAGTAGAACATCTAGCCTCAAATTCCAGTGATGATGGAAAAAAAAAATCACAGGAAATCCACTCAAAAATACTGAGGAAGTTATTTCAGGAAAAGAATATTCTTTTACAAGAAAATTACAAGGCTTTCCATGTTGAAACCAAAGACATCAGTTAAACTCATACTTTCAGAGACTAAGCTGACATGAATAAGCAATTTATCAAATATCTCCCAAGTCACAGAAGCAAAATGCTTCTCTACAACCAGCACAAGAACTTTTTAGAAAAGTCAGTTTGGTTCCTAATAAGGTTTAAATTGCTCAATTTTTTTTTTTAATAGGTGAGCTAGGAAAAGAGAAAAAAAAAAAAATCCCCAATTGTATCAATATCTGACCAAAACGGTGCCATGAAAAAAAAAAACAAAACAAACAACTCTAGAAATCCCAGCAGAAAAGACAGGGTCAGAAGAAAGTGGTAAACATCCAGAACCTGGAAAAATTTAGTATGAGAAGGTGTAGCAGTAGCAGGCTTCATAACCTTAAAGTTTGGGTGTTTGCCTTCTTTCACCCCACAGTTCTGTAATTGTAAAAACTCCTCCATGAGGAGACCAAGAATAAACGTTTCTAGAAAAAGTAAAACTGATCATTTTACCCCTCCTCTTTATCTATTCATCATATTTTCATTTGCATTCAGACAGCAATGTTCTGGAGCATGCTCTCACGACATTTCAAACAATACCAAGTGAACACCTTGAAAAATAAGCTTTATTGACTTTCACTGCACAACTGGAAAATGACCAGGAGCACATTCCATTCACTAAAACTTCCAAGAACTCATTAACCCTATAATTAAAAGTGGAAAAAATACAACAGCTACTGCTCCAAACTTCTTACGCTATGCACTGGGTTGCACCGTGCAGTGCCTAAAAGTTGGACAAGGGCAGTATGTAAAACCAGCAGCTCATAGTTAGCTTCTTTGCTCCATGGAATGGAGTTATCCTGCTGAGATAGCACTACACGTTGTCCCATTAAGCCTATATTTATTATATAACCACAAGTGCTTCAGCACAAGGAGAGTATTAATTGTGTTACATGTTAATGAACTGGAGACACTTTTCCAAACAGTATTTCCTACAATTGCTTTTCACAAGTCTTTCCACCCCGCACACTCCTTACGTGAATGCCACTTTGCCCAACCTAATTCCAAGCTATTCTAGTTGCCAGCAACAGCTGCACTCGCAGCAGCCTCCTCTATGTGAAAACAGCTTTACAAATGCCACAGTTCTGCTTTCTCATTGCTATTTGTGGTGAAATAGTTACAACAGACTGTGGGTGAAACTCCACTTCCGCAGAAATAAGAGCTCCAAATCCTCAACAGTGTTTAGCATGACACTGTCTGATGTTACCCTTCTGAAATATGCACCTTCCACACTGCATTATGCTGTGCTACCAACTGACCCCCAGACAACGTTTCTGCAGTCAAACTTTGGCTTAGCTGACAGGTGATGTTATCTAATGTCCAAGACATAATAACACATCCACCTTAAGGGGAAGAACAGACTCCATTAAGCAATTGTGAGTGCCAGCAAAGATACAAGTTCAAAAGCAGGGTAATGCAGAGGAGTCCCCAGGGGAATAGATAGGGGAATATGGACCCTTTCTTAACTAAATGAGTGCAGTCAACACCTTGAGCAATTTAGTGGATGGCATTAGCACATCAGGAAGTTGATCTTCACAGCCTGTGTGTGATCTGTTGCTCACCACCAGCACGGATTATCTGAGCAGTTACTCAGAGTAAGAACCTTCATCTGCCCTTTCCTTCAGCATACAGGTCATTTTCTTGCAGGCAGGCAGGATTATGTAGTTATTATGTGAGGCAAGATGATTGAAAGCCTAGGAGACCCACTTTTAGCAGGTCAGCCCCAGTATTGCCAGAGGTGCCCATAGGGATTCACATGCAAATAGCCTTAGAAATGACTGATGGGGATGAAGCAGGGAAGAGAAGAATTGCTGTTGACATGGCAAGGTCCCACATATCCATGAGAATAAAGGCAGCATAAGAGTTATACACATTTAGACCTTAGCATTATTCATACCCATCACCTCTCATTATTGTAAGAAAGCAAACCACAGTCAGTGATTCAGCAACACAGGCCCTTCATGTACAGCACTCCTGCTGAATGCAAATGCAACAAACAATGACTAATTTCGGTTCAGCTTTGTGCTTATTCTCCTTGGGAGAGAAACTGGCTGTTCCACTCACACAACATAAGTGAAATATTTTCTTCTCTTCAACACTTAGGAGTGCAACCAAAATTTTTAAATTGTTCTGCGCTTGTTACAGCCACTGTTCACAGCTACAGGGATACAGGGATAAACAAACAAGGGATCCTGTTTTGAAGAGACAGACACTCAAAAGAGCATAATTTCAGTCAATTTTCCTTTTTTACAACAGACATCCCTGGAATGTCTTCAGGTGTATCATTTACAAATGTTACGCCTTTATTATAAACCTTGACCACAGATATGGTGGGGGATTTCCTAGCTTTTTGGCTGATTTAATAAATACCTGTGGTGGGAAAAAAACAAACATTTGCTGCCAAATGCCCATAAGAAACACAGGATATTGGATTGAAAGGGAGTGCAAAGTAGCTGAACAAAGGCAAGGACTGATGGGGAATCCCAAACTAGAAATAACATTTACATAGTTCTTCCGCAGTCATATTTTATCAAGAAATCTACACAGGTAATATGATATCATCAACAATTTGAAGCCTTTCGAAAGAGACATCTAGCATTAAGTAAAATATTCCTGCCCCATCTCAGCCATGAGAACCAAGTTCTCTGTAGGAAATGCAGGGTGAAATTTTGAAGATGATCATAATGGTCTGACTGGTGTTCACACCTCTGAGCCTCTCCTGAGTCCCACAGGAAAATCTGGTGTACTTTTTTTTTGTTTACCCTTATGCAGGAGTCAAAAGGCTGCTAAGGAATTTAGTTTCCCTTTAACATTCCTCTGCCTTCTTGATTGAGCAGCTGTCCATGTTAAACCAGAGGAGCACTATAGTAAAATTCACCCTTGGGAAAGGTATAGGAAAACCAAGTGAGATGATGCAAGAGGGCTCTGGAAAGGACAGAGTGAAATGAAATAGCATTTGGATATCTAGAATGGAAATCCAAAAGTGGAAGCTGTACATATACTATAAGTATATATCTTCAGTTTATAGCTCTAATAAAACCTCAGCAAAGTTGACCTGATCTGTTAGACCCCATTTATTCTGTACGAAAATTTCATATCGGAAATTCAGAGGCAAGCAACAGAAGCAGTAAAAACCACAAAACAACTGCCATATTTGATTTGAAAAAGAAAAAATCATGCCAGAGGCAGATAAAACATCAGTTTTCAAAATAAAATAAGACAGCAAGCAATTATTTTTCATAGCCACTAGGAGCAGGAAAACAAGAACATTAACTTAATTTCCAATAACTAGCACTCAAATACTAGAGTGAATTCTGGAGGCACTGAGAAAGGGATGAAACACAAAATTAAGGCTAGCTAGGGAGACTGGAAAATAGTTCCTGAAGGTTTTCAAGAGCAGACACTAGCAGAACATGTTTTAAGGAGGGCTCAGTACACTTGACCTCACACTAGCACAGAGGCACAGATTAACTGGTCCCTGGCATTGCCCCCAGCACACAGCTCCAGACTTTGTAGCAAAGACAGAATAGAAACTGTCTTATCTAAAGAACAAAGCAAGTTTCTGTTCTTCCTTTTTCTTCAAGGGAACACAATATGCCTGTCTCTGCTATCAGGACATCTTTTAAAGCAGTCAGCAAACTATGACTACTTTCAACACTGTTGCTGAAGAAGGGAACGGAAATTTCTGCTACGATCTGAAGTAATTTTCTACCACATGCTCTTCCTCATTAATCAACAAACAGCTTCAGTGCACACTCACCATAAGTTTCAACTCTTTTTTGCAAACTTCGTGGAGAAACCTTGTGAAACCATCAAGTAGTTTCTCTTAAATAAGGTGTGTCTCATTTACAAGTTAAGCAAAACAAATAATGAAAAAAGAATCAGTAAATTTCAGTCTTGCTCTGTCGTACACTAGCATTGGACCAAAAGAAACTGCAGCTGGCCCAGGGACTGGAGGTTCTTCTGTGAGGAGACAGATATGAAAATTAAACTTGGTAGGGGGAAGACCACGCACACAAAAAATTAAATTGCGTAATTTTACCTTTCTTTCATGAAGCTAATCACAAACCTGCAGCTTATTTAAAAACAACAATAATGCTGTTTGTCCTGCAAGCAGCAAGGAAGGAGTAACAGAAATAGTTTATACTATCTTGTCTAACTGTATTTGGGGGGGAAGTGTTCAGGCCCATAGTGAAGATAAACAGCTCTATTCTAAGATCATTATTTGTAAGCATAAAAAGGGATCTAAGTCAGTCCCTTTCTGTCTCTTTTATACATTTCATTTTGAAGTTACACACACCCTTTGGCCTGTGTAGAGAGGTATCCTGTGGATCTCTTTGTACGTGCACTGCATTCCAAATCACTACTTCATTACAAAATGCAGTTTCTGTTTCATCTAAACCAGACCTTTCAAGTTATTCTTCCTACAGGACCTAGGAACAAACACACCTAAAGCTATTCAGCAAAACTTGCACATTCCTTGCTCCATATATCAGGATCACCAAGAACATTTGCTTTCCCTTTCTGCACTGCATGGTTGCTGCAAGCAGAGTTCCCAGAACCTTCCTGAATAACAAGTGCTACCTGTTGATTTCATGCCTTTTCCTGCTGTTTTTCCTTTGCACTGACCTCCTGCCCTGTCACTAACAGCTGGTGTGCATTTCTTTTAGAGTTTCAGCTCTGGGCCAGCTCCATTCCCTGTGTTAGGAGTCAACCTTCCAAAAAATCCTTCCTTCTCCTGCCCTCTTACATCTTCATTTTAATCCCACATCTTTCCCACCACTGGCACGAAGCATACCAAACATGTTCAAGTACAAAAATCACAGCAACCCACTTGCACTTACATCTATATATTAAATATGAGTTTTAAATATATTACAGAGGCAAACTTTCATAATTTGTTTCTCTTGGTTTCTAGCAACTTTAAAAGTTCTAGAGAAATTAATATTCTTTTAAGATCTGCTCTGCAATGAGAAGGAAAACCATACATATGAAAAAAGCAACCTACTTCCAGGATTCCTAACTTCCAATAGTTGTCTTTTAGGAAATTTATTAACATCAGAGATTTTTCATATTTGAGTTAAATCACCTAAATTCATCATAATACTAAAAGATTTGTTTTATAGGTTTATATGGTAAAACACCTTCTGTGCCAAACTAGGCTTCTACAGTGCTGCAAACATGGCCCTGCTAGGCAGAAGATCTACTCTGAGGTTTTCAGTTCAGTAAGCATCAGGGAAGTCATTACGCTGACAGGAACAACTCTACTCTGATCCAAATGGCATCAATCTGTTCTAGCCCTAAAAAGTGGAGAGGTCAGTGGCTTGGTAGAAAGAATGCTAAAACAAATGTCATGAATAATTAATTGATCAAAATTTACAGCAGGGAAGTGAAGAATGTCAGGTACACAGTCCAATTATCCAGCTCCCATGTGAAGGAGGACATGCAACATCTTAATTGTAAGTCCCCTTCAATAAAGCATTCAGCATGAAGTGTTCATATTTCTCAGGAGTATCCTCAAAAATGTTGTAACTCAATAAAATACAGAGGGAGAGGTATTAAAATTTATCCATTGGAAATAGGAGAATTTTTTTTTTCTGCACACCTGTCTCTAGCACATATCTGTTGTCAATACACCGGATGTGTGGGGTTTTTGTTTTTAACCATAAGCCTCAGGTGGCAAAGGATGCTTTCAGAGTGATGGGCAAACAGCATTCCATTCCTAGGGGAGCGGCCACCTCTCCTAACAGGGCTCTGGATAATTCAATACCTGGCCCTGTAATTAATAGGGAAAAGCCGTGAAAGACTATCCTTTCCATCTGAGCCAGTCTAGGAACTGGTAACTCATGATGCCTGCATTGAGTGAGTGTTTCTGTTGACAGGTATTAGCCAAGAACTCTTTGGCATGCAGGCACGAGTGCCAGGAGCATGCCTGAACTTGAACAGAGTGTTGCCAACAGTAATTCAGGACTAATTTATTTACATCTACACCTCTCTGGAAGCAAATAAGAGATTATCACTTAAATGAACACTGCTTCACTTGAAATCAGCAAACCCTCTTTGGGCAAAGAAGCTTGCAAGGCTTCATAGCAAAAACAAAAGAAAGAATTCACATTGCTTTACTGTGCCAGCAATGAATACAAATACAGGCAAAAAAAAAAAAACCTCAAAACCAAAACAGAATAACAGCTGGATGGCCTTCTGAGTCTGAACTGCTGGCAGATACTACATTTTGAATTAATCATCAGTTTCACCTATGAAGAGTTTAAGAGTTTTGCTATGCAAACTAAACTCCATTTCACATGTAGGTCTTATGGGGGACCTTAGTTCCATGTCCCCTCACACTTGACACTTCTAGCAGTGACCCAGATACCTGAACAAGCTAATATGGCCACAATATTGTTCCTGATCATTGAAAAGAAAATGCTTTAACAGAGCTGCCACCAAGAACAAGACTTAAGCCCCATTTCAGAAATGAAGCTCTTTTGCATTTCCAGCATGGGGTGCAACAAGCTGTGGGCTTCTGTTTCAGTCCCAGCAGGGCGCTGCCATGAGGCTGAGCAGGAGGCCATCCAGCACACCCCGCTGCACTTTGTGCAGTGTTTCTTACACCCAGCAAGCCAGCTCTGATAATTTTGCAGCAAGTTGAGGACCATACCATGTTTTCCTTCAAGCCCCGGTTACTATATGTGGTGGGGGAAAAAAACCCCACCAACCCTCCGACAGTGTATTTCAGGTTTACTGCATCATTCAGCCTAGGGAGGTGCAATGAAACAGGGCAAAGCTCTTGGGTTTCCAACAGTACAATTACAAGACAAAAGACAAACCTTGTGCTAATTACATGTTCCGTGACTCGGGAAGTTGAAGCTTTAAGGACAAAACCCAAACAGCCAATGACTCAGCAGGACAAGCATCTGCCTCCTGCCCAGCACAAAAAAAGCTGGTCTTCCTTAGCACCCTGTGCTTTAAATGGTCCTGTCCCTTCACCTTAAACGCTGAAATGTTCTGCTCATGAGCTATCAGGGAAAAGTTTAACCTAAGCTAATCACATACAAATGAAAAAGGCACATTTATTTGCTAGGTAAATGGTGTTTGCCCAGTGCTAGGCCATTCATTCACGGGCTTTACAGGATCTTACTCTTTGACTTAGAAAACATTATTCCTGTTAGCAGAGAACAGCATCTAACAAGAATGACAGCACTTCATACAGGAGATAAGTAGATCTTATGACAGGCTAACTGACATGCAAACAAGTAATAAATTAGCTGCAAAATGAAGTCCCTCTGGATGCAGTGCCTGAGCACATTTGCTTTGTAATTTATTTTGCTAATACATACAGAATTATTCAACCTTCAAGACTAAGAAGTGAGGTTATTTGTTTGCAACTGTCTTTTCATTACACATGTCTTGATTTTCTTTTCATGAAACAACCTTCCTGAGGTATTAATTCATTAATTCTTACTCAAGTATCTCATGGTAGCACTCTGGAGAGAATGGCCAGGTGCAAAGTCCATGGATCCCATATCAATGTTTGGAAAGGGAGAAAACACAGTGCAGCTCAAACCTCACATTTTCATGAAATTCATAACTCGGTTTCTTTGGATACAAAGCAAAGGAAAATGATGTCTTTGGCCACAGTTCCTATTTATTCTTCTCTGTGTTCCTGAGATGCAGACCAGAAAGGAGGGGAAAAAATAAAATAAAAATGCTCCAAGCCAGCACCTCAGCACCCTAATAAAAGGCAATAAACCGATAGAAGGCAAATAGAAAGTAAACACAATTCAATGAAGCCTGCAAAAACTTTTCAGCTTGAGCCTCAGGGGTTTGTTTGTTTGCATACATATTTTATAAATAGTTGGCAGAGCAAGTTTGCCAAGGTGGACATTCAGAGTAAATTAAAAGCAAACACTGAAGATCATTTAGAAAAAGCAAATTTTGATGCAGTAATCCAAATACATATAGGACTTCCCATAGTTACCTTGTCCAAAACTGAAGTCACAGACTACATGAACAGCCCTGCTGCAAAGGACAGTGAAAGGAAGTGAAGTGTTTTACTGGAGTATTATCTAACACTGAACACTCTTGCCCAGCCACCCATGTGATTTATCTGTCTGATCATAACAGCTCAGCTTTCAAATATCAAAGGTTTTCAAATCATCCTCAGGAAGCAGCAGCAGCAGACCAAGGTCTTTTCTATAGTCAGAGAAAATACCTTTGGGAATAAATGATCTTTCTCTGGAAAGCTGCTCAGGGAGCTACCCCAAAGAAGGAGCCCCATGCTTTGAGGCTTGCAGCTCCATGCAGCCAGAAGCAGATCAAAACCAGCGTGACACCGAAAGGACTCTGATGACAACGATTACTGTTGTTTGGGGACAGACCACCAGCTGGAGTAGTTTTAAGGACCGGGTGAGAGACATGAGACACAGAAGTTGAATCACAGTGCTGCAGCACAGCCGTGCTCATGCGCTCCTGCCAGGATTTTCATCTGTGTGCTCATCCCCACCCCCTGTTCTCTTTCCCTGTGTAAGAAAGGGACAGGAGGATTATGCAAGTGAGCTCTGCTTACTGCAGAGATGGCTACAAGAGGTAGAGTGCCATCAGGCAGCTCCAGCACAGGGCAGAAAGGGGATGAGCTACTGGGGTTCCATCAGAAAGCTCACACAACTGCACTGTCCAAAAGTGCTGTACATAGAGCCCTCCAGTCACTCCAGCACTTCTGACCACCACGATTTCACCAGTAGGATGTTTGGTTGGAACATAGGGAAAGGCTTTCAGCAAAACCCTGCCAGAGTGGCACTGTCAGCAGTGGCCTCACAAAGGGAGCACGCCGACCTCGAAACTTGGAGCATGGTCATCCTGACCCTATGGTCCTCTTAAGGCAAGTTAGCAAATCACCACCTTGAAGTGGTTATGAAAGGAAAAAAAAGGGTTGTTTGTTTTTCTGTAACTTTTTTAAAAATGAACAGCTTCCTATCAGTATTAAACTGAAAACATGTTTCTATGGCGAGGACTGCTCTGGAAAAAAACTCCACGATTTCTTTATCAAAAGAAAACACTTTCCAGGCACGCCCGAAGATATCGCAGAAAAAAAATTTACTTACCTCCACATATAGCAGGAGGCCAGACTCAGAAACAGAAAACATAGCTCTATGAAGAAAAACTGGATTACAGATACCTATAGCCCTTATAAATTGCAAGTACGTAAGAATACATTCAGTTTCTTGTAGTTTCCAGGTGGCAGAAAACAACTGAAGCTATGCAAATCATTTTGGAGCTGCCCTTGGTATAAATTTGTCCTCATTGTAGCACTACCGTGTTTCAGTTTCTAATTCCATTCAGCTCTAATAATAAATTCTGTTCAGAGACTTTGACTTTCCATAGAAAATTAACCAAAAAGCAATACATATTCAGACACTTGGTAGCCTGTTTGCATATATGAAATAATGCATACCGAGATCCTGCACAATAAAAGAAACCTGTGAGTTTGGAAATGGTTCTGTGTTACAGTCAGTTTGAGACAGATTTAGAATGAAGGCTAAAAGATTTGCTACAATACAATTTTGTATACCCACTGAATTGGTATGTGTGTTCATTTTGCTCATCAAAATATCCCCTAAATTTGATCTTTCAAAGGGTGCAAGCACTGTTCTTGACACCCATGAAAAAAAAATAAAGGAAACAGTCTCCACACCACATAAAAACTAAAAAGGAAAAAAAAAAAAAGAAAAGAAAAACCAAACTCCTTCTCTAGGAAAATCCAGAGCAGATAAGTAAAAGGTTTCCAGTATAAGACAAAGTGAAGTCATCAGATACAGCTATGCCGTGGTTTAACCACAGCTGGCAACTAAGCACACCACAGTTTCTCACTCAATACCATCAGTGGGATGGAGAAAAGAGAACTGGAAGGGTAAAAATTAGAAAACTCAAGGGTTGGCATAAGAACAGGTTAATAACTGAAATAAAATAAAATAATAACAAGAAATTAAATAAAAGGGAAATCGCAAGAAGAGGCAAATAAAGCCCAAGAAAGAAAAGAGATGCAAATGAAAACCATCACTCACTATGAATACACCAATAACCAGCCAGTCCCTGAGCAGTAGCTCCCCAGTCAACCTTACCCCCAGTTTTACTGTCAAGTGTGATGCCATATGGTATGGGATATCCCTGTGGTCATTTGGGGTCAGCTGTCCTGGCCATGTCCCCTCCCAAATCCTTGTGCACCCCTGGCTGCTCAGTGTTGGGATGGGAAGCAGAAGCAGCCTTGGCTCTGTGTAGGCACTGCTCAGCAGGAACTGAAAGATCCCTGAGTAATAATAATAGTAATAATCAACACTGCTCCATACTAACCTACTAAATACAAATAGCTCCATACTAACCACTATGAGGAAAATTAACTCTACCCCAGCCAAAACCAGCACCAGCTATCCAATATTAACAGCTAAGTCTATCTCAACTCATAGACTCATTTTTACACTTTTCATGAAACTGCCTCCCTCTACACATATGTAAGCACCTTCAAATTATATCAGCTGTCAGGAATTCAGCTGTCTGTACTTCCCTCCATTCTACTTTTCTAGTTACTATAGCAGGGAAGCAGACATGTAACCAAAAACAAACAGCCACAAAATCCCCTCTGACCTTCAAGCCATCCTTTGAACTTGACATTGAAGAACACACTCTGAAAGCAGGTGGAACTCTGCCTGACACATGCTTGCCTCAAATAGACCTTCTTCAGTCATAGGGAACACCTGCCTCACACCTGCATTAAGTGGGAGGCAGTGCCCTTAAGAAAGCAAATAGGGCAACAGGGGAAAGTAGGGGAAAGTGAAAAATGAACTCATGAACAGAGGTTTACATTAAAGCAATGATTTTTATTTTCCTCCAAAGCTACAAGAAGTATTAGAAGAGTCCTTATATTTTCCCTGTGGTATCTGACTTTGGCTACTGTCTATCTCAAAACTACATAGGAGAGAAGCACGCAGATATATCCTAGTAAGTCCTCACCAAAACCAGAAAGAGACCTGTGAACAGAGTTCAAACACAGAGAATAACCCATTGTCTGTGGGGTGGAAAAGCTGAGGGTCACAGAGGAGGTAATTTCAAAAGAAAAAAAGAAAATAGGAAGAAAGAAGAAAATACCTGATCGTTATTCAACAGCACTAACCAGCAGCCAACAGCTTCTGAAGGCATCTCTCTCAAAGAGAGAAGTGCTGCCCCAAAGCAATAAACATGAGAGCTGATCAGTTACTTGTGCACTGATGTAGAAGTCTGGACCCCCCTCCCTGCCTGCAAGCAATTAACAAAACAAAAAGGCTTTATGGCAACAGCCTGCACCTGGAATGCTTTTCCTGATTGCCACCCCCAGCCTGTGTCATTGGGCCGTACAGCACAGTCTTTGGGAGGAAAGCAAGGATCACTTTCCTTAGAAACACCCACTGCCTGCTTCATGGAGGTAGACCCACCATTTCCTTGGGTTCTATCCTTACCTCTACTCTTCACTCCCATAAGACTGAGGTCACTTGTTATATCCATAACTCTGTAGAAAACTTCTTTTGAAATACTCTAACCTCCTTTTTAGCCAGATGTGCCATCACTGAACACCTGTAACCCACTGCTATTGAAGAGTGAGTACACTGTCGCAACTGACAGATACCGAGGTTGACCTATCCTTCTTATCCACTTACTATTTCATTCTTTGGAATGACTGAAAAAAAAAAAAAAAGATGGATAGCACACTCCTCTTGCTGCTTGGTTCACTCTAAGTATATAAGAGTATGATAAGGATTAGTACAGTATACAAGAAGTTCATGTTGAATTTATGACAGTATAATTAGCTGCAGCTTCAACATTGTGAGGATAAGTAAGCTAGTGCACATTGTAACAGCTGCAGAAGGGCAGAGCAACACTGACTAGCAACCATCCTTCTCAAACTAAATCCTGCTCATAGAAATTTGACTGCAAATAGCTGCCTCTTGATACCAATTTTAATGAAAAATTGACAGCTGTAATCTACAGAGTAAATCTTCACAATTTCAGCTTTCAAAGACACAAGATTTTGCCAAGTTTGAACTCCCAGTCTTTCCTTCCCCACCTTCATCTTCCACATCTCCCCCCAGCACGGATAGGTTTGAGAATGTGTCTGTACAACTTCCCTGAATAATAGCTGATAGGGCTGGGTTCAAGAGCAGAGTATATCTTTGACCAAAGAGCCAAAACAGAGAGAAATGATTAATTTTCTGTGCCTACACCTTCCACAGACACATTAGAAGTTGTGAATATTTTTATTTTATTCAACATTAAGAGATAACAGTATGATCCTACATTGGTCATAATTGATGTCGTTCTGAAGATAATCTTGACTGTACAAACTCTATCAGGCTAAAAGTGTTTAAAAAAACCCAACATAAGAGTAGGTATCTGGTCCAGTCTCTGTTAAAGTCAGGGAAAGTCCCCTGCTCACATCAGTAATTTTAGAAATAGTTCCTGCTGAGAAGACAGTAAGGAGACTAAGCAGACTACAGTGAGGGAGGGTTCAATTGTAGGATCTAAGTTCAACTGATTTTGAACACAAGTTTAAACGAGCTTACTTGTCATAAACACCACACATCAAACCTGTTGTTAAAGAACATCTGCCTAATTTGCAGTTCTGTGCTGCTGGAGCCCTGCTATGGCCTGTGCAGCAGTGCAAAGTAGAAGAAAGCACAGCGCCGTGCTTGCAGCTACGTGCTCTCAGACAGGCTTTCCCGAGCACAGCTTGCTGCTGCCTTGCATAATATACTTCTGGAAGGGATTCTGTGCCACAATTTGATGTTGATTTTTACTAACACACACATTTCAACTGAGAATTGAGTGACACAACTAACTTGTTACTGATTAAAACTTAGGAAACATACTATGAGATCAAAGTAAGTTATTAAAAAACAAAACTCCACAAAACCTAATATCACATCCTAGACAGTTAGAAACCCTGGGCTGGAGATGCTGAAAAGTATCTTTCATTGAGAAAACAAACAAACAAACAAAGCATTTCCCACCTTCAAAGCCACTATATCATTAGTGAAGAGACTTTTTAGCTGCTCAAGATGATAAGATGCTAGAGAAACTTGTATTTTTGGAAATTGAAAAATTTTTACTCTGTGGTTTTTCACAGTAGTGTACTAATGAAGGAAATCATTTCCCAGATGCTTTATATTTTTGCTGGCATGTCCAAGGCCTAAGGTTGTATATTTAATCAGATATTATGGGACCCATACCCTTCTAGAACAGCAGCTAGAGACAAAGCAGAAATCACTGGAGTGCCTGATGGTGTTTGAATTATCTTATGACACATTAGGCAAATGAATTGAGGATTTTCTGTCAAGATTATCTGACAAGGCAAAAAAAATCACAACAGAGCCTTATTTCTGTAGGAGTTTCACAGCTGTCTGAAGTATATTCCTACAAAAGGGACTGTTTCCTTCTATAAAGACTATTCTTCACAGCTGCTTTCAAGGATGTAGTCAGGATTTCTAGGTTTATCAAGCCAATGCTCAAAATCCTGACGCATACCAGACGCAGAGGATACAGTACAGCACATATGTGTATCTTTGCTGTTTCATCGCTGGACTCCTCCAGGACCATCGTGCCCGCCCTCAGTAACTCCTTTATCCCGGGAGCTCCAGTTCTGGGCGGACGGTGGCAGCTATTTGGAGGTATAAACAGACGGACCACTTGCCTTTTATATCAGCGTTCTTTATTTCCCTCACAGAGGGAAAAAGAAGCTGCAAAGAACAACTGCGAGATGGTGAACCTGGCAAAATGGCCTAGATCGTCTCTTGCCTGAGCCTCTTATGTCTTCGGTTAGGGGAGGGCAAGGTGAGCGACGAGCCAATGGGCAAATGATTGACCAGTGACATCTGGCCAGTCCTGGGTGAACAGGGGAGGGACAGGTACAAAGCAGCACTATGAATGGTCAGACTGCCAGGATGGATTCCTGGTGTTTGCCCACTGCTACACATATGGACTCCTCATGGTGAATTATTGGTACCTAAAGGTTTTACCTCACTGATTCTCATAGCCTCAGCCATTTCTTTAATACATCCTCTGCTGCTAGAGCTAGCCTGCAGTTTGGCATTGGTGAGAAAACAATACACACCCAATGACAAACGCATAGTAAATGAGTTCGTATGGTGACTGTTTATACAAGACTGTATATGTGCTAGTGTACGTGCTAGCATTCAGATCATGAATAGCGTAATCTGCTTCAAATTCAATTACTTAGCGACTCTGCAAAATGCTGCTTATCAGGCATTAATACTTCCCTATTCTTGCTTTAACACCTGCGTCACAGCTTAGAAAAGAGCAAGCTGAGCCAGTGAAAGTGAGAGTCACATGGGGTTGCAAAAGTCCCACAGGACTACATCTTAAGACTTCAGTCTCCATCCCAAAGCCTGGTTTGCTCAGCCCTAGGAGATCCCTCAAACATTTGAAATACCACCGGGGCTTTCCTAATTAACCCTTGGTTATATGATTATACATAATAAGCACCTGAAGGCTGCATTTCTCTTAATTCAGACACCTTCAAGGAGACCCAAATTCCATTTCTCTCTTCCAGGAGCTGCTGGCAGATACTAGATAATGACTCCTCTCTCTCATCAAGCTCTTGTAAGACCTGCCAAGAGCAAACTGCTACTTTGCAATGCAAGCAGGTCTCTCACAACAGCAGCACAGGCCCAGGGAAGAAAAGAAAAAAGAGCTAGAAAGAACTAAATATGAAGTTCTTTTGTTTGGGTGTTTGGTTGGTTTTGGTTTTTTTTTGGGGTTTNGTGTGGGGTGTGGTTTTTTTGTGGGGGGGGGGGGGGCGGTGTTTGTGTTGGTTTGGGTTTTTTTTCAGAAGAAGTTAACATCTCCTTACCACTCCTAATACCTGTTACTTTACCATCCATGCTTTTCTGAGAAAGGAATGCATAGGAACTAAAAAGTCCTAGAGCTATCTGTGCCATGGACTAAAACCAGCTAATTAAACCTTACAGACACTTAGAACTGTTCTAAACATACTGTCTGATGGGATATTACTTATTGCACTTGAAGCAAACTTTCCTGGCCAGAAAAGAAAACAAATTTTAAAAACAAGCAGCAGAGGCAATTTGGTTACAGCAAGACACTACTGATGGATCAGTGGCCTCTACAACAAGTTGCTATCCCCACACTCAGAGAGCAGAGTCTCAATGAGACAAAGCCAGCAGGAAAAGAAACCTAATTGTTTCAGATACAAACAGCTCTGCTCCTTGCTAAAACCTCCTAATTAAAGACAAAGCCTCAGTTTTACTGGTAGTTAATCAAACATATTTAGAGTCAACCATCAGAGGCAAAAGTTACTTTTCTTGTCAGGATTAGGAAAAGCATTAGTAAAATCAAGGTCAGTCATTAGGGTGATAAAACAGCAGCAGTGTCATGAACTTGGGATAGACTGCTTGAAGAGCTGTCAAAACTTATTCATTCTCACTGGAGTAATGCCTGTGAGGAAAAGAATTGGGTTGTATGTTAGCAGCATGAGCAGCTGGAAACGATGAGGTACATCCCTAACACTTACATTTACATCAATTAAACACCTTTTATCCAAAGCATCTTACAACGGGATGAAAGAATTACCATCATTTTACAGAGGAGGACTGAGGATTGCAAACTTGGTGTATAACTCACTTGGATGGCAGACAGGGATCTGTTTGCATTGCATACTGCAGACTTCTGCCAAGTAGATGAGAGTTTTTTCAGTTCATGTGCCATGCTGGAAAAGAAGTGTCTGCATGAGCATGTTAGGACAGCACCAAGCCCAACCTAGCAGAGAAAGCCTTTCACCATGACTTTGTAGCCTCAGGCATGGCACTACCTCAGCTAACATGGTCACCTGGCTTTGAAACAGAATGTATAGGCAGGTATGTGCTTATATGTGCCTTTGTGTCAGATGCTGGAGGAGGAAGGAAAAAAAGTAGAGAGATTTACAAGCTTGACTCTATAGAAATTAGAAAGTAATGAGAGCTTGGCTACTAAGTCAGTAAAAGCCAGATGTTCACCACAGAGCTCTGACTCGCATTAACACTACCCAAAGTCACTTTGTGCTGTAACACGTAACGAGCAGAGACAAATTTCTCATTGCACAGCTTCAGCCACACCAGAGCCCAAGAATAACTTAGGTGTTAGTACTCTAGCATAAAAATTAGGAAGCGGCAAGGGTGCATCTCAGTTTTGTTCCAGGCTCAACAAATATGCACCTGCACTGTTATACTAGCAAGACTTTTTTAATTTAGAAAGTCAACTGGTGCTAAAATGGACTAACCCACTTAGAATGCAAAGTGCAGATCAAATGTATTGAGTAAACGTTAATGTGCTGTAAGAGAAAAGCTTTCTAAGAGAAGAGCTTTCTGAGAGAAACTCTTGGGCAGTTTTCAACGGAGGTAGATGTTCTGCTGCTCAGGAAGCTGAGCCCATTATAAGGAAAAAAAAACCCACTAAACATAATAAAAGGCTATTGTTAAAAGTCTCTGTATAAAAATAAAATGAAAGCATCAGGTCATGGGGTGGGAGGAGTGCCTCAACCACCTGGTCCCTACTAGGAATGCTGTTTCCTAAGAATTTGCAACTATATACTTGAAGATATTCAGATGAACTACCCTTTTCAGATAACATTTTGTTATAGTCTGGATAATTCCAATTCATTTCTTCCTACAACTCCCTTCACATCATCAACTTTTTTTCGTTACACTGAATTGTGTCACCAAAATATCCAATTAAAAGAAAAAAACAACACCACTGGTGAAAGAATAGATGTGAGATTTTGGCATCAGTGCTCAACTTTGATTTGCACAGACCCAAGGAACGAGCTCAAAGCTGCTTGAATGTCATTTACAAACAAGAACGTGGTGCTGGTCAACCCACTGCGTGAACAGAGGCTCTGTTCTCAAAAGCATAATGTTATCTGAGAGAGAGGTATAGTGACACAGCCAAAAACTAACACAGACAGACACTGTTAACTGTATGAACTTTCAGCTAGACTGCAACAATGTGGCAAATATGTCCCTATTGGCCCCAGTATTTTTGAGCCATATTTAACTTTCCCCACTATGAACATGAGCAAAAAGTATTTCTGTTCCAATAAGGGGTGGAATTAAATTGTTATTTGCCCACAGAATCTTTTATATCCCAAATTAGCTGCAGACCATAAAAACGAGCCCACATTTTCAGTAGGCAAAGACAGTACACGCTACTGCTACTATGTAACCTTGCCAAGGATAAGCGTGTTTATGATTCGGAGGGCAACAAAGCCTTTTTGGATGAGTGCCGTGTGCATTTCACCGTGTGTGGTATTTGAAACAACACAATTCAGAACAGTTCAGAGATGCCATGGTCCATCACATCATTCTGAGTCACCTTGACATTTCTGAGATTATGCATTGAGATGATAGCCTCAGGGCTATAAACCTTCTTTTTAATACATTATTAATGACAATGGCTGTTAGAGACTACATCGTCCCAACGCCTTGTTTTCCTCTCAGAAATCTAACCAAACTATTGCGCACGCATAACACAATGATATCCTGCAGGTCTAGATTAGGTTTTTCAGAGCCTCAAGTGTCTCAGCAGTAGCTAGTGTCTGCACAGGAAAGTGTGCTTCATGTTCCCAGTTCACTCCCTTGCTCTATGAACCAAAGGACAAGGGAACTACAAAGGCACCAGTAGTCTGCTATATCATCTAATACAGATCTTGGATGTTTGTTGCTTCAGTTAGCCCTGCAGTTGCAGCAAAAATACCTAGGCAACGTACTTACTCAACATCTAGAAAAATATGTTTGCCTACCTGTCAAATTGTACTCAGAACTGAAAAGTAACATTAATAGACAATAAGGAAGACTACTGGCCCCACCTCAGCTAGGTACAACAAAAAAAAAAATCAAAAATACCCTGTCTGAAGATAGCCACCAGAGTCATGGGTGGTTTGCAAAGACAGCAGACTGTGCCAGAGTTTCTTGTTCTTCATATGAAAAGCAAGCTGAATATGTCCTCTGATCTTTCCTCTGACCTCCCACTGGCTTAAAAGATGTCTTTCTGAAGGGCTGCATCCACCCAAAGAGCACAAGGCTGTGTAGTTTATCCTAAAAATTTAATGCACTGGTCCTACTCCTACCTGGCATTGTGCCCTGCACACCTCACTCCGATTCTATTCATGAAAAAAGCTTGAAAATAATCTCTCCCCTGTAAGAATCAACAGTATTACTGTTTATTCTTCCTAGGCTTTTCTAGCCCACCAGTTTCCTCAGATTCCTTGTTCATGAGGAAGAGCAGTAGTTGCAGTCCTGCTCCTTGCATGTGCTTTGCTTAGCTGTGGGCAGTGATACACATCAGTTTGGTGTGGAACCGCCTCTAATTGCCTGCCTAATTACATAGAGAAGCACAGTTGAGTTTGAGTTGGTTTTCTGTTGTTTTAAGGACTACACTAAATCAAGGCCAGAAATTTCATATACATCCCTTTTTCTCAGTAGGTTAGTCCAGCTACATGTTACAAGCAGAAGAGGCTGGCTGCAAGTCTGAAAGTCTTCCATTATCTTTTGAAAGCCGGTGCTATCTGAATATTAACAGCATTACATGGATATTCATCTCATGCTCTGATAACATTGTTATCTCCGGAGCTCTTCCTTGCAGAAACAGGCACTCACGCTCCTGCTCAGCTTTCCACATCAAAGGAAAAGCAACAATAGAAGAGCTTTGAAAAAATGCCCCGAACTGGCCGAAGTACAGAACTCGTAAGCAGACAGAGTGTTCTGTTTATCTGGCAGCGGGTGCGGCCCCGAGAGCCCGGCCGTGAGGCCGCTGCCAGGAACAGCCCTCGGCCGCTCTGACTCAGCGCGATGCAGTGGGAAAGGAAACGCGCTTCCATTTCAAAACCCCTCCAAGGCCACGCTTGCCCTGTTCATGCTGTCATAGCAGAAGAGGAAAGGGGCGCTGCTAGGATTAAAAAAAAAATAATAAAAAAATAAGACAAGGTCAGGGAGGAGGAAAAAAAAACCCACTTGGTAGAAAAAACACTATCAATGCACTTGACTCTTTCTTTGACCTCATGCTGACGCTCGCCTTGCACAATTCAGGAGGAGTGAATGGAGCCACACACCTTCCCTCCCCCAGCAGGGACCTCGGCAGGGCCACAGAAACTCAGGCCAGCCCCGGGAACCGCCCTGCCTCCGTGCTTTCAGCAGCTGCAGCATGCAAGGTTCGAGGAAGGGGGAGGTGAGGGGCAGGCACATAACACACACATTCCCCCAAATACACGTGTGTATATTTGCATACGCATATATACACACACCATTATTTGAAAATTACTTTTGAAGAGCTCTGAGCCACCAACACCAGGAGTTCATTCCTTCAGTATGCTTTAAACAGCTGCCAGAGGTCAGGAATATGAAGTTGAAATATAAAGTTCTCCTGTGTTACTTCAGAAAGTCTCATTTCACTTTTAGACAGATTTTCAGATGTTCAACTATATTTTCTTTACACTAAAGTACAGTGCTTTTTACATATGTTATGTAAGCAGACACAGAGACGTGACTTTGAAAGTAATAAAAGAAAATCCAAAACAAACTGGAAACATTAAATGAGAGCAACATAACTACACATTTCCTTCTGCCTGCATTTGTTTTACTAAGAACACCACTTCTCAGGTCCAGCCAATCAGCATTCATCAGTAAAACAAGATATCAGGGAGCAGTGAGAGCCCTAGAGGTGTTTATCTTCCTCTGCTCTGAATCATGAAGCTTTTCAGAGAGTGTTTTCACAAGACAAGAGAATTGTTCATGAGTATCTTGTAGATCAGCAGTGTGACTTGGGAGAAACTGCCAAAAAGCAAAAAAGACAACAGAAATTCTGCATCTCTCAGGATTTTCTAGCCTTTCCCTATCTGTTCACTTCTATATCACTGTGGCTTTATTTTGTCCCATATCAAAAAGAACGTCCTGTTAATAGGTAATGAGAATCTGGAAGCATTTTTACATGCTATAAATAGCCAGAGCAGTTCTCCGGCCAGCAAAAGCAGTCCTGTGTTTATACCCAGAGAATGTAGACAGAGAAAGATAATGGCTTGTTTTGTTTAAGGTGGAATGACTTTGGCAGTGAACAGTTGCATTGTTACTAATTTTATACAGTTAATACAACAATAAAATCTGCAGAGTACATTTCAAGACAGTTACAACACAGACTTAAATGCATCTGAAATACAGCTTGTGTATGCAATCATCAACATCCATACGTAGATAGAGCCACAGTGACTGACACTGACAGGGTGCTTCTTTTATTTGCTTGGTTCTGCTGGGGCACTCCACTGTATGGTAATGCTCTGAACCTTGTGTTCATACAAGAATCTTGCAGAGCCAGGTTGAGAAGCATGTTGCACATATTTACACTGGAGTAATGTTACCTACTTTGTAAGTCTGCTCCTGTGTAATGCCCAGCTTCCTCTACTCTAAACCACTCTTGTTCTAGTCCATTCATCCCTCCATAACTGCTTGGCACAGTTTCAGTTCTCCTCCCCCCCAGCACCTTTCTTTTTTTTTTTTTTAAATAGGCTTTGTCAAATCTACTCCTAAATCTTCCTGTTCATTTTGTTTCAGGGTCATATCTGAGGTGGTTTAGATTAAAAGAAAACCCAGGAGTTACAGGTCACTTGCTTTTAGGCAAGACTCATGAACTCAGAAACAAGGAGTTGCTGCTCAGATAATAGCACACGTCACCACATAAACTATGCTGGCTTCCTGAAAGGAAGGGGACACAGAGTACTCTCCCTGCAGCTCCAGCACTTCTTGCTATAGTCCCAGCTTTGACATCCAAGCTGCCCAGCTCTGCAGCGTGCAGCATGCCTAAGATCTGTAAAGAATGATTATATAATACTGCAGGTACAATACTCTAGAGAAGGAAAGAAAAACACCACCAACCCAACCAGAAGTCTGTAGCCAGAATCAGTCCATAATGAAATACAGTTCAATAATTTGTCCCTAAACTGCTGGTGTAGGGAGACAGCAGCTGCTCTCTGGTGCAGTGCCTTAGCTGCCCCAGAGGGGCTATGCAAGCCTTCTGCTTCCTAGCCCAATCCTAGGCACATACTATGGATCCAGCCTTGGTGATCAGGTGCCTTCTTATCCCCTCCTCACTTCCATCCACCAAGCCACACGTGCTAATCTCCTACACAAGCAGAGTACAGTGGCATCTGATAAACATAATTTGGGGGCTAATCTAAAGCAATGTTATAATTTAATATTTAGACTGAATTCCCTTAATCTATTTTATACACATAAGCTATATCTTGCCTTGATATGTGTGTACTCACTCATCAGTGTGTGCAGCTCTTGAAATGTATGTTCAGGAATGTATATCCTGATGAGTTAGAGCAACCCTGGTTAGCTGTGTCAGCCAACCTCACTGGTTAACTTTGAAGAAAGACGTGGCACATTAGTTGAGGAACAGCATCAGGTTAGTGCAGCTATGCTGTTTCTCCTCAAAGCTAACATGACCCGCACTGTATCATGTGGACATCAGCCACCACACAGCCAAACAAGAACTCCGAGCTTCACTTCCAAGACTGGATACACCCATGTGTTGGCAGGCTGATGAGGGCAAAGTACACACAGAAAAGTTCTCCACAGAAAGGCTCTTCTATTGGGCTGTAAACTGTGAAGGGCACTCAACAAAATAAGTGAAATAAAGTCATATGACTAAAAAAAAAAATCCTTACGTTCATATGGGTTAATGTGTATTAAATCTTACTCTGCAAAAGTTTAAGGCAGTCATTACTTGTACGTACGCAACCACGTATTCAAATCCATTTCCCATGATTCAGAAGTACAGTGGTCAGAAGCACAATAGATAAAACCATGTTTTGATTTTGTTAAACTGGCTGAGATGCCACTATGAAAATAAAAAAGTAGAAAAAAGAATAATCAAAAATCACAGTTGGTGGCTAAAATTTAATTTAGGTTTCCAAATAGAAGTCCAGAATATGACTTAGGTTTGAAGAAAAAAAAAAAATTAAAAAAAGAAGGAAAAAAAGCTCTGGACAATATATTTTCTGTTTGAGGAATCCTTAATCAAACATTTTTCTTTGGTTTTGACAGGTCACAGAGTTGAGCCTCAAATTACTCCTTCACTAAGCATTACATGAGCAGCAATTTGTACTCTTACTTTAAGATTTCTAGTTTGTTATCCTACTAGGGATGACAAAACAGGTCAGCAGGCATGACTAAGGGCAGCACATGCTAGACATAATACACTCCTGGCTAGAACCTGTCATAAATTTAAGTAACAGACACACACCAATGTTTAATAAAAATGTTGCTTCAACATTGGAAAGTACAAAGCTAAACTTTCAAGTAACAAAGCCATGCACTGCAGACACTACCACTGTAGGTCGTATGATATGGGTAAAGTTCACATGAACTTTTACAGTGGTTTCATCCATTCCATGTTGAAGTAATATCTCTTTGAAAGCAGGTTAATTATAGCAGGATTTGACAAGATAAAAAAAGTACAGAAGACAACTGTGTGAGCATAAAGCAATTTAAACCAAACACCACCCACCTACACACTGGAGAGAGACCTGTGTAGACAAGAACTCATGGACCCAAGAACTCAAGTAGAAGTCCAGGAAAATATGCCAGTTTAGAACAAATCTGACTCCATCCACTTATTTTAGGTCCAAACTAACATTGTGTGTGACCAGTTCATTATCACATGCTGTTTTTAGTTCACTGTTTTTCAGAATTAATGTGAAATGGAAAGATTCTCCCACAAGCCCAGTAGCCATCTGGTGCTATTGCTGTACTTCATGAAAAATTCATTGCCTTTTTATCATAGTCAGCTATTTCAGCGATTGTAGTGATTTATGTTTTTAAGCAGAATATTTTATTCCCTATTGATGTTTGCAAATCTGCTTCAGCATCACAGTTCAACAGATTATGTTCTTTCTGGCTTCATCCTGGGGATTTCTAGCAGCCTTGAAGGCAGCAGAAATGTAAAAAAGTCAGTTTTAGTAATAGATTTATAAAATGGACGTCACAGTGTTGTCTGTTTCCCAAGCTAAATAAAGCTAAACTCTGTGCCAGTGAAACATGCTCAAGCACTAAGAGCCACGCTACAGCTCCAAGCTCTCATGCAGGCATTCATCTCCAACAGAGCTATCTGTCAAGTAACACACAACTTTGTTTGATATTCGTTCTAGCTCAGAGAAATTTTATATTTTTCCTTCATGCTCTACTCGCAGGGGATTCTGCAGCCAGAAGTGTTTCAGCAGGCTGTACAGAGACCAAAACCAAGTTAGTGGGTTAAGGAGCGCACAGGCTAAAACCCTCCTCCTGAGTGCTGTGAGAAGCATCAGCAGTGCAGTAATTGCTTCCTGGGCTTGTAACCAGTCATCAGGAGCTTGGCTGTAACACCTACCTTGATCCTGCCCTGTACCACACCGGTATGAGTTGCCTGTGCTGTGGCTTTTGAAGCCCTTAAAATTGTGTTTTTTCTTCCCTCCTCCTTCAGGCTAACACGAATAAGGCCAAAAGAATTCAGATGATATTGCCCGGCAATTCCTTTAATCAGAACAAATGCTTGTGAGAGTTGGCAACACCTGAAGAGTGGGTGTAGCATACACCCCCAACAATTCAATACACAACAGGCTGCAATAGGAAATAGCTACTAAAACTGAAAAGGAAGTGAGTGAATATTCATAAGTTCTCATCAAAAATAAAATCACCTTTAGCAGTCCCTTTACATACCCACAAATACTTTATCAGCCCACACAAGAGTTCTGTCTCAAGAACTGCAAGTTACCTCAGCCCTGGTTGTTCATATATGCTGTCAGGGTACTATTTCTGAGTTTTAATCTTTAAAATATTGCCTTTACTCAAAGTAAGACCCAAGCAGGTATTTTGCTTTGTTAGTTTTAAGAAAAACTAAACTCATCCCTGAACGAGTTGATGAGATGTCACAAAAGCATACAAAAAGTAGAAGGTTTAAGGAAACAGGAACAATGCCAGTGTACAGGAAGGGTCCTAGAGAAGCTGAAGCTGCCTCAGAGCCAAAATTAGTAAAAAAGTGCAAGAGGAAACAATAAGGTCTTCTCCTGGTACAGAGACACTAACAGCAATTTTATAGAAAACATGGTTCTGTTGCTGAATGGGCTGGGGGAACTTGCTGGTAACAGAAGTAGAAAAGGCTTTTACTGGTGAGGTTTGATCTCAGACCTTTCTGGTTCCTCTGCCTAATGGAAGCATCTGGGGGAGCAAACTGACTGTCTGGTCCTAGGAGCTCACGTGACAAATGAGGCCAGTGAGACTCCTGGCCAGCACCACTGAGATACTGTCCCCAATTGCCTTTAAAAGGTCATGGCACTTTCTGGAGGGCCCCAGCTACTACAGAAATGCGAAAAGGTCAGATTCCTCTTCAAGAAAGAGTATCTTGGGAAACCACAGACTTAATCACAGTCCCTGGAAAGACTGTGGAGTAAGTCTTCAAAGCCATTTCTAAGCACAGTAAAAGAGAAGATCATGGAGAACTGGCAACAGGGAGTTATCAAAAGGAAATAGTACTCAACCGATATGATCTCCTTCTATGAATAAAAGGGTGACTTTGAACAAAGAGTGGTGGATATCCTTTACCTTGGCTCTCCCAAAGCTTTCCCAACAGTCTCCCTCAGTATCTACACCAGCCAAGTCAGAGGTATGGCATGGATGGTTGCATATAAGGGAAGTAGAGAACTGCAGGACCGTTAATTGGGCTGAAAGAGTTAGTCATCAGAAGCCCTTGAGTCTCATGGAGGAGGGTGGTCAAAATAAGGATGACCAAATACTAGCCCAGGCTGCCCTTTGCATTATCTCAATTCTTTGAGATTACAGAATAGTTGGGACTGGAAGGAATTTCTGGAGATCATTTAGTCCAAACCCCCTGCCAAGGTAGGGTCACCTAGAGCAGGTTACAAAGGAACACATCCAGGTGAGTCATGAATATCACCAGGAAGGGAAAATCTGTAACCTCTCAGAAAAGCCTTTTCTAGTGTTCTGCCATCCCCAATGTAAAGTAGTTCTTTCTCATATTAAGGCGGAACTTCTCATGTTTTAGTGGTTTTGTATTTTAGAAATGTTCACAACATGACTAGGCAAGGCTCTGACCAGCTGTACCCGACTTCAGAGCTGGCTGTGTTTTTGGGAGCTGGACCATGCATCCTGCAAGAGTTTGATTCAATCATCATGAATGCTGAGATCCAGGCTTTTCTTGTCCAAAGATCAAGAAGATACTGCAGCACAACCTCACATGAAGTTTGTTTCACCTAAAAAAGGGAAGAAATAACTTGAAGACTTTCAGAGGCACTGTGTCCTTCCTACTTCTCATTTACTTTTTGAGATAAAAAAAACTCCAGTGTGTTGGAGATTTTAAGCAGAATCCAAAAAAATGCAGAAGAGATTATACTGCCAAGTTCAAAACAGTAAAATATGCAAAGTGCAGAACAGCTTGAACTTTTAGCTTTCCTGCACTAGAGACAACTGCATGGCCAGGCTTTAGTTGCTCTGTTGAGCTGGCTTTGCAGGAAATACCTACACGCCTAAACAAACAGTAATAGCAGGAGAAGTAAGAGCTCTCCTGCCCTGTCATTCCAATAAGATCACCCCACAATGCACTTATAGTCAAGTCAGCCAGTCAAACAAATCATTAACTTGAAGTTTCAAGGAGCATGCAAGAGACTTTCTGCTCTTAGCAGTTCTTTCCTGACTAGGGCAGAAAGAGACCACAGCCTGTCTACACATATGGCAACCTTCACACAATAAAATCACTACCACCTGCAATGGCATAAGGCAGGTGGTGGTTTTAGTTATTGCTTTAAGTGGCTGATAAATCATTTCCCAGGGGAGGGACTGTAGCCACTGCACCTGCATGAATTCCCACAGACTACTAACACCTCTTTTCAAAGTCAGAAGTAGTAGCACAGAAGTGAATAAAATCCCCCATTTTCTTTCTGTACATCGTCTGGAACTATCTTACCCACTCCAATCTCCAAAACAAAACCTATGAGTAAAGAGGCTTCAGCATGGTTGCCTAAGGCATCTAAAGTTTGTGGTAAAAAAAAAAAAACAAAACAAAACCAACCAAAAAACCAGTATAATATTCAAATCACTTTATTCTTATTAGAATGGGTCTCATTTACATGTCAGCAGTAGGAAACCTCAGAAAGCAGAGTAGCCCCCATGTTTTGTTTCATTATCAGTATAATGTAGTTGCATCCCACTTCTGAAGGATGGTTATCTTACATGAGTCCACATAGCACACCACCATCTATTCACTGCTCTCTTCTGTTCTTCCCATTTTCCATCATCCTGTATTTCTCTAATTCCTAGTCATCTTATTTAAATTACAAGGCTGAGTATTGACATTTTGGTCTGTGTTTGCATAGGCCTTTGCACAATGATGTGCAGGTCCATAAGTAGGTCTTAAGTGTAGTGTTCATACAAATTAGAGCAGTTACATCAACTAATTGGAAGAGCACTGGTTCTAATATATTTGCTGTCTCAATTCTAAGAAGAAAGACACCACTGATTACCTGAATTGCAATAAAATCATATTCCCACACTGCAGCTGAACTTCTTTCTCAGAAAAAGGTAAACAGTCTGGCTTCAAAAAGTGAAACAAACTAGTCAGTGGCCAACAAAGGACAAGAGATTTCAGGGTCAAGAACCCCTTCCAAGGAAAACTAATCCAAGCCTTCACAAGCCTGAAAGTCCTATCTCCATCAATGTCAGCCATGGTTGCTCATTAGTATTCCCAGTGCTCGACAATTTTGGTTAATAGCCTAAAGCTCCATCTGTGATAGGCAGTATTTACTTAACAAGGAGATAGCCCACAGGCTTCAGTGGATTGCTTACTTCTGCTCATGCTGTAGCAGGCCCACAGACTTAATACAGATGGAAGGAAGGAGATAGGATGTGGTTCTCCTTAGATTACATGAGAGTCTTTCTGCTTAAAGGGCATAGAATAAGAATCCGAGTCAGCATCCGAAATTGGTTGAAAGGCTCCTATCCTTTTCTGCCCACTGTTTTTCTCCTCGTCCCCATTTCTAGTTCAAGGCTTGATGGAAGCATATGCAAGTAAGTAAAATACATATTTTTGGCCACACACATTAAATCAGACCCAGAAGTTCAGTTTTGGCTTCTTCAGTTTAGTTCATTCTGTTGTCATATTGCTCTGGTTGGGAAAATCAGTTTAATAGTTTGTATTGCTTGCTGTAGGTAGATATTTCAGGCATCTAGCTCATTTTAAAAAAAGAACATTCTTCAAACAACACCCCCTCTGCACACAGAATTTGTTCACAATATATTTCTAACTTTGTCACAAGAAAGCATCTTCCAGTGGAATAAATTTAAACCTTCACTTTGAAAGGGTCTTTGCTAAATTGAGACTGTTCACAAAAAGATAAATATAGGTTTTAAGATAAACACATCCCTACTAGAACATTCAATCGCAGTGTTGCTGTAGTAATAGTCATACATACTTGCACCTCCTCATAGCTAAGGAAAAATAAGAGATGGATGACTGTCAGGCAAGTGCTGAAGCAAAGATCTCGGATCACATCCAAAAAGTGGTCACATCAGCTGAGGTGGCATCAAGAAGTGTGACTGATATTTCAATAACTCACTTTGGTTTTCATTAAGCAAGGAATGTTGATTAACATAATTCAGCTGCCAAGTTTAGCCAGCTAAGGTGCTCCAGAATAATTTTCTCAACCTAGAGCTGCCCCTGCACACCATGTTGGACATCATTAGTAGTTATTTGCATCAGATAGAGCAAGAAGGAGTCCAAGGCTCCTGCTACAAGGAGTCCAGAGTCTATTTCACTTTGAGATATAAAGAAAGGACAGATTACCTCAGAACTGAATTAAATTTCAGGAACAAAGTCTATATACTATTACCTGTCCGTCTGAAGCAAACTAACCAGAATTAACTATTTTAAATGCATCGTCTGAGGAAGAGTGCAAAGCCCACAGTTTTCATAATAATCCAGCTTCATTACTTGGTTTTGCTCAGGCTCCTTACAGGCCCCATTTGCCTTTGAAAGGAGCAGTGCTTGGCCTATGTAGGGCTATTATAGCTGCCTGAGCCAGTCCTGTGATACTGATGAAGGGACTTTGCCTCTGCTGTACCCTGGTATGTGCCATAACATACATGTTACGGGGGCAAAGTGGCCCATCATTTCCTCCCAGGTGTGCCAGAACCACCCCAAGCACATTCCAGAAGTTGATAACAGACTTGGTCAACAAATGAGTCTTGGAGACAAGTCCCAAGTCCGCTGTACACAGCCAGAAAGGCACGTGATTGTAGTAGAGAAGTAACATCAAGACAGTAATACACTGAGGGAGCAAGTCTTTGTAGTCCCCATGGCGGATGACAGGCTAAGGAAAGGAAAGAGATAACTTTTTAGGCACTGGCAAAGACTTCTCCATACATGCCAGTGGCTATAGCACTGCTAACAAATGCACCAGCATTAGTCCCATATGCCTTCATAAGTCTTGAGAGGAAAGAGACTTCCAGGTAAATATCTTGTTTCAAACAAAAATGACAATCTTCCCCTTGAAATTAATCTTTTCTAACTGGTTATCCCCATTAGTTTATATGATCAGATTCAGATTAGGGAGGATGAGAATGACCCACTAAGATCACAGACATACCCAAGACAGACTAGTAAAACTGGAAGGTCCTTCCTTATCTGCAACTTCATGTTATGAGTAAAGGTTTTTTATTGTGGTATAATGCTTTAACTTCACTTACCTCCCCAGCAAAATTATACCAGCACAAGCATTTTTGTCTGTTGCAATCCCATCTACAACACCAATACACGTAACAACAACGCCAAAGTGTCATTCTACATCACTGCTTTGCCAGCTGAAGTTTCAAAGATGGAAGCACAAAATCCAGCACGTAAGAGATAACTACATCCTTGTTGGATCTGCCTTTTTAATACCCACTATCCCCTTCCAGAGAATGATTGCTGCAGAAGAGATTACAAAAAGAACAGATGTATGAAATACTAACAGCACAATGATAAGACTTACAGCTGGGGACAGCAAGCAGGCAAGTCTCCCACGAGAAGGAGCAAGGGAGATATTCCCAAAGGCACTACTGATCCCTTACATTTGATCTTATCCCCAACATCACAATCTACACATTGTTTTTTTGGCAAGATGACAGGTAGATGGAGAACTATTTAACTTCTCTATCAGTGGGATGGTTTGGCATGGTACAAGAGGCACGTATCCTTACAACTACAAAGTCAGAGGGCTTAGCAGAACCACCCTGTTTGCTTAACAAAGTGACGTAAGCCACACAACCACGCAAGCACAGCCTTTGTTCTTTCCTCTAGCTATCCCTGTTTTTCCTCAATGCCCTCCCACTAATTTCAAGTCTAGCACAGTAGTCTGTAAACCTTAAAGCAGGTACTGCATCTTTTTAATGTCCAGGTGTGTTCTGAGTAGGCACCAAGGGTAGTTAATCATCATAAACCTGAATTCAATTGTTGGCAACTAGAATGTCCCTAGAAACTCCACATGTATATATATGGTTTACCATTAATAAATTCTGCCTTAGGAGGCTAAGTGTATTAAACAAATGATCATGCCTTACAAAGTATATATGAACATCTATTTATACTTAGGAGTTACCAAACAATTAATAGATGGTGTTATACTATCGTAAGTTCAATTCATAATAGAGATGTCTTATAGATAAAAATGGTGAAGCCTCCTATTGATGTGTTTAATACATGCCACTCGTGTAACAGGATTATGGCATCTATTAGTCAATTCCATTGAGGATAAATTCCTGATTTCTGAAGTGTGACGGGAAAAACAATTACCTCATACAAAACAGACTAAGAACAACATAACAGATGTTTACCTGAACCCCACAAGATATACAATTAAGGTAACGAGAATCATACCAGTTCTTTTTTATTATGATTATATTTTATGTCTCAGCAGGCTTGTTTTCAGAAATTTCAAGATCTTTTGTTGTTCCACTACCCAAACAGACACAGAAATCACAATGAAGCCAGCTAGATTTAAAGGCAAACAACATCCCTCAGCTAAGACGTTTTTCACTTTAGATAATGCAGCAGAACATCACTATAAAATTTTTCTTGTCTAAATAAATATAGAAAATAAATAAATATAGACAGGGCTGGACTGGATGAAAGTCTATGAGGGACCAAATATGAGTTGTGATTGTTTATATTTATAAAACAATGAATACATTACTACTGTTTTCTTTTATTAGCCCAGGTGTCTGGCCTGATACAGGCAGCACCACTGAAGGCAAGTGGGTGAGCCCCAAGCTGACTGGCCAGGGGATAGAGGAATGCTGTGGGTGACAGACAATTCCCCCAGCTGGCAGAACTGCCAGGGAGCCTAAGGAACGTGCAGCATCCAATGGGGACAGTCCAAGATCCTGGTGCTGTCGCAACGAGTTGTTAATTCAGTAGAGAAGGAAGAAACTGAAACTTCCTTAAGTACACACCCACAAATCTTTAAACCCTAATAAATCCACACACAGGAAGTGAGACGATGGTTTACCACGAAAGAGGGAGCTCCTCCACGTAAGTTCCAGTTTAAGCAGTCACCAGAGATACAGCGGCCTCAGCAGTGAGTCATCAGTTCCCATGGGTCAGATGTGACCAGTAAGACAGACAGATGCTTGCTCTCTGCCAGAACACGTCCTCATGCTGGAGTAAGAGCACTCAAACCGCTCAAACTACCTGGAAGTGGCACCTCACAGGCAGCTATTTGACCTGTCCAGAAGCCCAGATGCAGCAGCCTTCTGGTACACAGCTCTTTTCCAGCTCCAGGAGCAGCCCCTGCTGCCTCTTGCCTCATGGGCTGCTCCTCCAGCTGGGGAAGGAAGAGAATGGCAAAGTTCTGGTGCCAAGAGCAATCAATTGCACTCTCTTCTCCTGGATTATTAGGTAATCTAATTACTAATCAAAGAATTTGACAGAGTAACAGTAGCCAACAGTGTCATTACTGCATCTTTTAAAGAGTTATTTATATCCATCTCAAAAGAAGTTACAGCTCACCTCCATCTGAAAGGAAAATAAACACCATCTGAGCCAAACAATATCTCACTTCAAACACTCCATTCAAAAACTTAATGAAACTGGAGGAAAAAATGATATTTTGCTTTATCACCATAAGCTTTCATACATGTCTAAAATTCTCTAGCCAAGAACTGAATTGAAGCTGTCAGTATGCAATAAATACTAGATTCTACAAATATCACTTCAGAAACTGAATATGAAATTGGAAGAAAAATAATTTCACATCAGATTTTAAGCTGCAATATTGCTTAATACTGAAGTCAGGTATTGTGTATTGAACAATCCCACATTAATTGAAGACAAAAGGCTTTGAGAGAAGGTACCCAGCAATGAGTTAAGAAAGCATGATGTTTCTATGGTATCATATTTTTCCTAACAGAGTTGGTGGGGAAACAAGAAGAAGGAAAGGAATAAGCATAGGTACAATTGCGATCAAGGCCTGTCTTCCTTATGCACATCAAGAAATAGTCAATCAGGCTGAGTCATCACAGTATGACCCGTGACCAAAGAACAGACAGTTCCTTGTCCTGAGCCACCATGATGTCTCTAGGCTTTACTTGCCAGCCTTCAGAAGAGGATCAGGTCATCAATCCTTCTGTCCTTGAATGTTAGGGGAAAAAACACCCCGAAACAACCGACTCAAGAAAACAAACAAAACCCCACAACTAAACCCTCACACCAAAACCCAAAAGCATTCTTAAGTACCACAAAATATATTTTCCAACTCCTTGACAGTCATCACATTTTGTAATTGATCTCACAAACTTCTTGGTACCTCAGAAATTTTAAAATTTAATAAGAGCTTTCAACCTCTCATTTTATCCTGTTTACTTTACAGACAGTTGTTTAGAAGCTTAAAAGTGGCTTATAACACACTAGCCTACAAAATTTCTCCTGTTTTGCAGAAGCAAGCTCGTATTCTGATTAACAAATCAGAGAGCAAATCACCATAAATAAGTATAGCAATTGTACACTTACAGTTTTCAGAAACTTAGAATGATTGCTTTGAGACTGAAAAAACGCCATCAGTACACTGTACAGTGATATAACAGATGCAAATATCAAAACAATATTCATAAGTAACTTTTTTAGATTAAGGCAGACACTGTTAAGAACTAAGGTTCACCTCTTACTTCTGTTTAAAACAATTCCAGCTCATTATTTCGGTGATGGCAGCCAGTGAGACCAATGACACCTGTCTAGGAATGTTTTCAAGTCTGTAAATTTTTTTCCAGCTTTTCCAAACAAAGTACCATTTTATTGAATTATGTTTTGTGCACATTGTTACTACTTTGCAAACTGCAAGGCCCTGATTTCATGATCCAGAATTCTTCAGCAGCAACAGTTTAAGGTACTCCCACCATTCAGTCCTATCTTCTCTGCACGACCCCCTTCAGTCATGCTGGCATGGAGTCCAGCCAGCTGCAGTCTGAATTGATAAGCTGGAAGATAACCCAGGAAATTTACTGAAGCCAGATCAGCTCACTGTGAGGGCCACAATACAGCTGCACAGGTAACTGTGCCAGCACAGATACGGGATGCAAATCAACATTTTTATTGAATACTTCATACCAAAGATACAGCCAAAGAATCTAGTTGTTTACATTTTTGAAAAATTTTTAAATACTTCTGCCTCATCCTATGCATATACACAAGTCAGAGATTCAATTTATAAAATAAAATAAAATATAGCCTTAATACTGATCTTAAGAAATAAATACACCATAATCCAAAGATTGAATAAACTTCTCAAGTTACTTTTAAAGATCATTAAAACCACTGATAAGGAAATGCTAATACTGGAAATAACATTCTTGAAAGATGGCAAACTTTGGTTACAGGAAGGCCTTTATCCAGATAATATTCCCCTGGGAGAAGCAGCACTCCATGGGATTATATCCCTTTTGCTTCATCATAGTGAAGAAATTTAGAGATTGTTAATACTTGGCAGCCACAGAAAAGTTTATAAGAGGAGACACTGAAGCAGCTTGCCACAAAAAGACCATGCATACATGATAAACCACAGAAATGGCACTGGGTTTTGTTGAAGCACTAGGAAAAGGTGTCAAGTACACACTGCCCAGACTGGACCTCTCCACAGGTCTTGGATCTCTCCATGTGCCTTGGACAGGCAATGAGTAAAAACAGATCTACCTCCCACTGTCTTACAGAGAATTCAGAGCTTGCAGATAAGATCTGTAAATATTTCAGAGTCATAAGCTGCAATAGAACCCACTGTTCAGGGCAAGGCTTAACTCTGCATTTCCAAAGGAAGTGCTTTGCTCCCCCGTTGATTATCAGAAGGGCTAAGGGGGAGGGAGGGGGAGGTGAAGGGGGAGGCTGGCTGGCCCCTGCCAGATATCTCTGTCTGAACACCTTCCAAAGTGAGCACAATTTATTGTCATTTGGAAATACCCCCCATACAACACTGTAAGATCTGCATGGACCTGGTCTCCATCGCTGCCTACCGAGGAGCTGGGCAGAAGCATCCCACCAGCCACCTCATCCCCGCTTATTGTAGTGCCTCAGACTCCTGAGTCCACAGGCTGGGCTCTCCCACCCCTCTCGAGGCACGGCTGCTCCATGGGAGCAGAGGACTTTGGACTGCAGGGCCTCCTCCACGAGCTGCAGCTGCACGTGGCAGCATGGCAAGGCTACATTCCAGGTGTGCTGGCATGGGACTGCCAGGAGACCTGGGGCCATGCTGAGGAAAGACAGGACAACTTGGTGATTACTGGGATACACCCTGGCAAAGGGCAGCACCTCCAGCCCTGTCACCCAGAGGCAGGGACTTCCTGAGGGTCCCTACTCCCCCCATTTTATTCTCCTTTTCACTGGAGGAAAGCATACATTGGTTTGTAACCAAAGCCTGTCCAAACACCCATCAGCCAAAGAGTCACCAGTGAAAGTATCCAAATAGGAATCATAAGAAATAGTCACTGCCTTTTTCCCATATTAACTTCAGCAAAAATAGATAATTTAACCAAACCAGCACAAACTGAAAGAGAGCATCATGGTGCACAGAAAAGTCATATAAGCCCAAATCACCAGCAGTGAGTGCCACCCCACCAATAGCTCATGCCAGAGTGGCTCTAATCCCTTTTCCCAGGAGAAATTGTGAACAGCGTGCCACATTTTGGAGCTCACAGAGGTTGGATGAAGCCTCTGACTGGTCATTCACAGGGTAACATTGCTCTGCAGGCCAGAGACACCCACACTGACAGTCTCCAGCTCTAGACACCCTGACAGCCGACCAAAGAAATGCAGCAAAAGGCTCTTTAAACACAGTAACAACAAATTGGTCACTGCTCTCCCCATCAAAATATTTCTCAAGAGATCCTACCCTGGTTTTCCATTCCTTATGGAAGAGTAGCAAGGTCACTGCAATACTCTCAGTGTTCTCTTTGAGCTCTTTAAAAAGGCAAGAAAGAGGGAGAAAATTCAGCAGAGTGCTTGGATATGGGATTATTTGATCTGCATCAGGATTTAAATTGAGCTCTTCAGAGTCACAGTACAGTACATGGATGGAAATGCATTAGAGTCCAACACCATCGCTGCAGGTGACAGGAGTCTGACATATAAGGGGAAATACAAAATTGGATCCTCACTCACAGGTGACCTGCTGTTGGCATTGAAGAGCTTTTAATTGCCCAGAACACACTGTTTGGGGGAGTCCCACCATGGAGATGGGTAAGGCAGACTAACAAAACTCAAGCCACCCTAAGAGTTTGTTAAAAGGAGAGTTTGTGGCTGACAGCAACAAGCCCTGGCTTTGCAACAAAAGTAACCTAACACCTCCATCAGCTCTGCATGCCGGAAAAAAAGCAGCTCTCCTGTGATTGCCACCAAGCTCACCACCAGCCCTGTTCCAGATGGCATCCATGGAGTTTTAGCGTTGAAGGTCACTGAACTGAATGGCTTGATAGAAGGAGTACAACTATAGTTCACTTTGAACAAAAAGCAAACAAGCAAAGAAAATCCTACCCAAAAAAAAAAAAAAAAATCAACCAAAAAACCTCATCAAAAATGCCCCAGAAAAACCCACACCCCTCAACCTGTGAAGTATTACTATTACCAAACAAAACTTAGAGTCACTTGTTAGCTGAAGGTTTTTTGTGGCTTTTGGGGGAGTTTTTTAATGCTGTTTTCTTTTGATTTGGTATCTTTTTTTTTTTAAGGTGGGAGGGGATTGTTGTTATTTTATTTTAACAATAACTTCCAAACATTGTCATACCTTCTTGCAGACTGTATTTTTTTTTTTTTTTTTGTCTGGTTTAAGTCTTTGCTCCTACATCTCTACTTTTCATTTTCTAATAATTACAACATGCTAAAAAAATTTAAAAAAAAAAAATAAAAAAATCAATGGCCTAACAATCACCATAATAGAAATGAGACAAATGCTTGCTGGGTTCCAATCCTAAGAACAGGAAAACTCCTAACCACTCTACCCAAAACATCCAAGTGCAGCCCTGTGGGTCCTCTAGTCCTCTGCAGGAACATACCCCTGCACCACTCTCCTCTTCTTCAGAGCTGAAAACTCTTTGAATGCCAATGCAACCACTTACTAGTGTTGAATTTGCTATGTTATGCATTATTAATTCACCGCCCCAGGCCTGAGTAGCAATAGGTAAAGGCTTTCTAAGCACATCTGCAGTGGAAGAGAGAAGGCGAGGGAACAAGAACAATGCAGGTTTCATGCAGGAGTCTCAGTTCCAGTTTCGATGTCTTCACAACCCAGTTTAATCCACACAATATACAGAGTGAACAGGATGTTTAGGGAAGCAGATAATATCTACTTTGGAGACTATGTACAGTTATTTTCCCACTAGAGATAACTGATAGGATGTCATAGCACCTGGTCTCACATCAGAGATAAGCCCCCAGGAGGTACACCCTCACTGTGCTTTCACATGATGATAGGATGATTTAGGGGATGCAGAAATCCCTGTATGCCTGCACAACAGCTTTCTTTTAAGATTAAGCAATTACTTCAACAAAACAAAGTCTCACGCTATTCCCAAGCCTACAAGAATACACAATATGCTCCATTTAGTCATTTGCTAAAACCCAAAGCTCATAACATCATCCTCTAACATCTCTACTTTCAAGGTATCCCCCCCTCTACTCAAGTTTCCAGCATTTGAGTTGGGTTTCCTAAAGAAATAAGTTATATGTAATTTCAGAGTATTACCTGTAGTGGATTTTGAACCTTTTAGGCACCAAGAAGCTTGACCATTATAGACACTTAAGAAAATATTAAACTATTACAACTTTCACAACACTGGGACAAGGAAACACCTTTTTCATACCCCCTCCACAGTTGGGGGTTTCTCCTCAGAAACGTTTTCACTTACTCATACCTTAATAGACAAAAAGAAACCTGGAGCCAGTGCAGCAGGTTGTAATCACCTCTTCTTAGGAAGCTCTGTACTCACATCTTCTTTTATGCTCAGGTCAGCCCTAAACACCAGCTAGTAAACTTTCTTTCAGCAAATCCCTCTCACCCTCTAACAATTTCAGGCTGATTGCCAGTACCCTCTCTGTGGTCACACCAGAGTAATTGCAACTCCCAACACATGCAGCAGCAGGTGCAGATGCTGCTAGACTCAATTACAGTGTCAATGAGTAGGTGGGGATCTACTTGCATTTTCAAAAAAAATGAAACAAAGTTTAATACTTAAAAGCTTTTCTAGATGACAATTTTGTTGCACAATTCTACAGCCTTATCTCCCACCCACTGGATTCGATGGAAAAATCTACCTTTGCATGCACAAGTAGCTTTAATGAGACATAAAACACTCTAAGAGGAAGTAATTTGGTTTACAGTGTCTCTAATGAGAATATCTGGACTGTGAAATGTGGTCTTCATGGTAAATAAAATGTTTCACTGCACTTCGTAAAATATATATTATTTAATATACAGGTCTTTGTATTTTCCTTCTCCAAACAGTGTTGCCATTGATGAACACCCAGAAGCACTGGGGTGGGTTTGCTAAGGCAAAGCACTGCATGAGGCTCTCAGCTGCCAAAGATTGACACAGATTTCAAATGGCAGACACCTGCATTTTCCAGCAGAGGAGTTGGCACAGATTTGGGGCTATCATTTCAGATATAAATGTAGACAGTTGGTGTAAAAGGCAGGTGTCTATATTTGAGTTAATCAGCTTATGCTTTCTGTAGAGCACAGAGAGAAACAAGCCACAGCACAGGGTGATTTATCTGACCTCCCTTAGATACTGCTCCTGAACTAACATGAATCACACCCTAGACAAACATGTTTCTTTCCATGAATTGTAAAAAGACCTAGAGATGTCTAAATTGAAAAAGAATGCCTAATTTTTATAGCTCTAATATTAAGTAAGTTGAATCCTGATTGCTGTGCCTGTGTTATACTAAAAACACACAGTATTTCTTCTGCAAGTATATTATACATGTGGTAGGCTTTCCATAGGTACATAAGAAAAAGAAATCAGGTTGAGTGGAAGAGTACTCTAAACTTGACCCTAAGTGCTTACAGTGAGTAAGGATTTTCCAACACAAAGTAGATAATTATGGCCATCTCACTGAAAGTGGGAATTGAAAGGAAGGAGAAAAAAAAAAGTGCTTTTTTTTCAACTAGAGGTTTTGTACCATTTATAAAATTGGCTGGGCAAAGCAAGACTGAAGTGTATATCTAGTCTTCTGAGCAGATCAATGCTCCTTGGTGAGGAAGAGTGCTTTGTACAGGCATGTACATGCAGATGAAATGAATGCAAAGGAAGAATAAAGTATTACAGATTCAAAGAGCTGGATTCTATGCCCCCTGTGCAGGAGCTTAAGTGAATCCATAAGGAAAAAGGCAGAAGTGATTTAGGTCAGACTAAAGCTATCATTAATACAGGATCTCTGTATTAGTTTTGCCTTTAAGAAAAAATATACATCTATGCAAGAAGATATTATACCCAGGCAAGCTATGCCCTTAGAAACCCTCAGGATAATTTCAGGGTTTTCTAGATGGGGTGAGCAAACATCAAAAGATTCAACACTTCTATTGAGACTAGAGCCTGCTCCATTTTTTTTTTTTTTTTTTTTATGGTTTAGAAAACAGCCTGGAAATTTTACAAGCATGGGGTTTTTTTCCCACAAGATGGAGAAAAACCTGCATTTGATTTATTTCACCATCATAACTGTTAAGAAAATGCACTTTATGAAGGAGACGACTTGAAATTATTAATTAAAAAAAACAAAAGAAAAGCATGCTGATGACTTGAAATTATTAATTAAAAAAACAAAAGAAAAGCATGCTCATGTTTCTTTTCCCTGTACATGTTCAATTTTACAACTGTTACTGCATAGAAATAGCTCTACTGACACTGATGAGAGAATTTTGCTCACTGTGAGTGAGCTCTGCAAGTTTGTGTGATGTGTGTAGGCCTGATTTGCAAATGCTAACTATTGTCACTTCTAACTTAAGAAAAAAAATTTCAAAGGTTTCCATTTGGAACTGCAAGTTCAAACCATTTCATTTAATAAACAAAACTAACTTTGAGATATAAGAGGCTGCAAAACAGAAACTTATTTTTTATTTACATTCCCCTCTAATATATATATATATTTAATGTGGTAAAAGGTAAAATTAATACTCTATGCCAAGCTCCAGACAAGTATGAAATTTCAAGGCTTATTATGTTATTAAGCTTCTGAAATAAGGATTTATATTTATAAAAGAAGTGCTGACACAACCTGAACTCCGAGCAGTGGTAATGCCACCACAAGAGCATGGTTCACATACAGTGTGAACAGCCCAGATTACCTTAGCCTAGTAAAAGGAAAGATTTAAAACAGAGGAAATAATTTCAGAGAATCATATTTCTAGTGCTGTCATGTTTGCAGTCACATTTGGGTTTAAAAGATGGGAAAACGTGAAACTATTTATATATTCTCAAGTTACACCCACCAAACAGGATCCTAGAGAAATTCTCACAAACAGGGTTTGCAAGAATACAACAGAAGTGTGTGTAGGTAGATGTGGGTGCCTGGATGGATTATGTATGTAATCAACATGTAAAGCTCTATAATACTGAAAAAATAAATTGTTGGGAAGGGGTAAGGGTGGAAAGTGCATTTTACATGGATTATCTGCCCTAGTTCCTGTTCTTATTTTTGGAAAGCAATCAGCTCTTCGTGAGAACTCAGCACCACGCTGAGCCACCCTGGGGCTTTTCATGGCCCAGCCCTTCACTTTGCATTATCATCTGTTAGCAGCCACATCCTGTGCAGACTGATTCATTACAGCCAAGAAAGGCTGCAAGAACAGGAGACCCTCTGAATCCTGAGGTCTGAAATGACACTAACATACTTCTCTAAGTATGCTGTATAAAATAAAGCTACTTTTTCAAAGACATTTCCAGTAATTTTTGTAATTATTTCAAATAAAAGCTTATTTTAAGACAATATGTTATTTTAACTCAAGATCTTTGCAAATCGCCTTGACTTGAAAACACTCATATGCCTGATTTGGAAGACCATATGTTCATCCCAATTTAATTTAGACATAAAACCAAATAATTTTGATCACTTTTCCTTAATATCTATGGTCAAACAAAAATCAGGTAATCATAAACTGATACAGTTTATGCATATTTATTCATTGATGTATGTGAAGTATATTATTATTTTCAACTATAGTAACATTTTTGTTTTCTGTGAAGCTGACGTGTATGCAGCCAGAGATAATACAGTATGTTGAACTTGTATTTTTAAATTCTAAAATGCATTGCTTTTGAAATAGTATGATTTCCTGATGCATAACTATTGAACACAAATATGTTGCAAGTCAATTGAAAAATCTGAACTAATGTTGTAGTCTATTACTTTTCATTTCACTGTATTTCTAAATATCCTAATATCTCACAGCAGTTTTAAGCATGAATTTAAATGTAAGAGCAACTATGAGATTCTTATTTTACACAGAAATTAAGAAACTTCAGGGATAAAATTACCAACAATCAGTGGCTGGGCTGGATGTACCAATCCTCAGTCTTAAACTTCCAGTTTCCTGCATTACGTTTGGGACTTTAAATTACATTCTTTGATGTATTTGTTTTAAAGTTGCAGTGTACAGCTGAGTCTTTGTACAGAATCTTTTCTGTCTCCTCTCATGATTACAGCAACAGCAGGACATAAGCAAACTCTGTATGTTAACAAGTTCTATGACAGAGTGGCAGAAACACAGTCGCTGAACCATGTAGAAACACAGTTTGCTGGTACCAGTGCTACCATAGCACACAGTGAGGGATGTGTATTGATGTGGCAATAGGAGAGCTGTCAGAAAGCATCAGTGTGGGTGCAGTCCATGAATCCCATTTGTCTCCAGTGTAACATGACTGATTACAGCTAAATTACAGTGACTTTAAATGTACAAGTCCATTTTCTAAGCTAATTAAAATCGGGGAGACTAGTACTTCTAAGGTTAGCAACATTCAGCTCCTATACAAAATACAGTATAATCAAGAAAAATTGAATATATATATCTGATTCAAATAGAAATTCATTGGCTGGAGTTCAAGGGAAACAGTGCTATTAATAATCCATAGATTGCCATTTTACTGTAACCCTTATAACAGGAACCAAATAGGAGTAAACTGTGTTTGCAGAGCTATTGATACATTATGCTTCCCAAAGAATCAAGGTTCTATTAGAAATTAAATTGACCCACAGGAACACCTCAAGACAGCTAAAAATATATATCATAGATATACACATTCAGAAATACTGTGAAGACTTTACACTCATTGTCTGCAAACGGTTGAAGGCATTTTAGAAGTCATCATGCAACTGGTGTCAAGAGAACAACGGCAGCCCATGGCTTCAACAGCATATACAGTAAGACCAGTGTAGTTCAGCTAATGTTAGAAACAAGAAGATATTTTTAGAAAATTTCCCTCTTTAAGGTCATCTTCATCCCGTTAAGCCTGCTTTACAAAAAGACTGGCTTTACCTAACCAAGTCACTAAAGAACAGATGAACACTCTTTCCTGATCCTCTCCATTCACAAACTCATCCTTTTGACACCCAACTCATTGATGTTCTACTATCAAAACAACCTGTTAAAGCTTTCAAAGCAAATGGCATTGAAACAGGAAAGGGATGAAAATGTTATGCTCCAAAGGAAAACATCCTAAATTATCATTCATAAACTGGTAACAGAAGATAAGTGGTTACAGGGTTGGTGGTACCTCTGGACTATGTGTAGTGTCTGAGGTATCAGGCTTCACACCTTTACTTTGTCTGACCTAAATTCTACCATTCTGGTATTTTTAGAAAGAATCTTGAAATACAGCAGCTTGTGAGCCAGGCAGGAGCCCTCAGCACATTTAACAAGGCTCAACAACCCTGCTAACTTTCTCTTTTGTCAATGGAGATTAATGCAGTGATTAGGTAACTTTCTTAAATGAGGTATTGTTTCATTTCAGCAATAGGAAAACTACAGTGTATAAAATAATAACGATTTTGAACCAATTAAGCAGTCTAAAAGCATATCTATTTCCCTAGGGTTCAATGTGTCTTGAAAAGCTAGGAAAAGCCAACAGTTTCAAATCCTCTCTCCCTCCACACACCCCACACAGCCAACAACTGTACTTGACCTTCTCCTTTGTAACTATTCTGTCATCTTTAGCTCTTAATTCTAGTGGAGCAGCTGTGCAAATATAGCTGGAACTAAGAAACCATAATCTTCAAAGCTCAGGGATTATTCTCTCTTACTTTCCTGAGCTGTTTGCAAGCAGGTATTTAGCCTGGAAGTACTGTCTAGCCTTCCTGCCTGCGTTTTCTCTCCTTAGATTTAGGGTTTGCCTTTGAATAAAATCAGTGTGTGACTATTCGGCCCTGTGGTGAGCAGGCAGGCAGCATCACCCACTCACCCAAAGGTCCCTCAGCTCACTCCCAGCCAGCACCAATAGAACAGGACACTGGCAGGGAAGAAACTTAAGTCCTTCATTTGCTGTGTGAGTCTTTTGTCAGCTGGGTCTACAAGACTGCAATTTTGTTTCTTTACAGCTGGGTTAAGAAGTCAGACTAATGTTTCAAAGAAGGTCAGGGTACCAGCTACGTACTGGCCATTTATTTTGTTCTCAGATAGGCAGGATGGCTGTGGGAGCCCACATGACAACCCCCAGCATCACCCTGCTGTGAAGCCAGGCTGTGTATTTCCCTTCAGTTTATTCACACAGCTCCGCACTCTCATACTGCTCCTAAAAATAATCACAGCCTGCAGAGCAGCACGAGGGGCAGGCCTTCACATACCTATGTCAGTCAGGATTAAAAAAAAAAAAAAAAAAGCTTTCCTCATCCCCCAGACTAAACAAACAGCTCTCTACACATCACTCCCAGCAGCAACAAGGGTTTTTTTGGCTTGGGGACACAAATCTATCACAGCAGGCTGCTGTAAACTGTGACCCTCTCAAAAGATGAGTCACCCACCAGTAAAGTGAAAACACTGATCCTAAAAGCACTGATTCATGCTTAGATTTCTCTCTCAGAAGTTAGGCAGCATTATGAGCACATATTCGCCAGGCTTCATGCACTGCAATCTGACAGCTGACTCACGACTGCATGTTAGGACTAGTGCCCTATAAACAGTGGATGAAGATTGCCTATGTTTTCCACACTCTGCCTTACCAAGTCCTTTGTAGCATCAGTTTGTAGTATCTAAATCCTCCCTCCATGTCAAGAATGACACCTCTCAACAAGTTTCAGCCAGACACTAATTAACACTCTGCTATTAGTAAACAAATGATCCAAGATACAGATAATGCCACCCCAAGAAGACAAAACTGCCGTCACTCAGACCTGCTGAGGTCCAGAAGGGCTTAGCTAGCCCCCACCTGACTGCTTCCAGCTCCTTGCTGACCACAAAGTCCTGGGTAAAGAACTCCTGCAGGACCAGAGTGCTGTGTCAAAGGGTACAGAAGCACCCAAGTCAGGCTGGGAAGCATGGGCTGGCTGCGGGTATTGCTTTCCACGCAAAGGTTCAATCATGCCTCACTAAAACATGAAAATTTGAAGAGTGAAATGCTTCACTTTTTTTTTTTTTTCCAAATATAAATGCACATTCAGCGCAATGCAACTTAAAAGTGATGTTAGAACCTGAAGAAGCCTCATCACCCCGCAGTTTTTTTCCTAGTTGAAACAGTCCTAAGCTAACACACAGCTATGCAGCTAGAAAACAGACCAGATCCTGAAGGCTGGTTAACTGTAAACGATTGCATGTGCATAAACAGCTGAGGCAATGCCATGCCACCTTTTGTGAGCAAAAACAAGTGATAAGGTGACAAGACCTTGTAGTTTGTTCAATAGCACCAATTCAGATGCAATTCCTTAGCTGCTTAAAGAAGCAGTTTAAGATAGTCACCTGCAATCTTGAAGAAATTGTTCATGTGTATGTTATGAATGGATATTATGGGGTAGCCCTTTTAGCAAGAAGTATTTTCAGTTTTAAGATTTGTAACTCCAGCATTGTAATAAAATGACACCTGCTTATTCAGCTACTCTAAAGATTTTCTTACACATACCAGTATTTAGGCCAGAACCGACAATTCATCATATCATCATATGGAAGAAAGTGATCCCAGGCTGGCAGGACTGTGCCAGCAGAAACTCAATCAGTTAAGATACTGAATGCTCTCCTGCAATCATTGTTTTGTTCATAGCTGGAAGACTTTGTCGTAGTAATACAAAACAGTTTCAGAAGTATAGCTACGTTTGTATACTGTACTTTCAGAACTGTCAAATTCCAGCAAAACAGTTCTAGTACAGATAAAGGCATAGCTTGAAAGTAAAACTCATCCCCTAGAGTCTTCTACTTCCAAGTCGGTATTAACACAGTAAGAACCATGATATTTGAGAAACAGTACTCTCCACCTTCTCTCACTTTTTCCTCCAGAGTGCTACAGTACAGATCTGTCAAGTCTTTGTAATTAAAATCATTCGCTGCTGTTTTTATGCATAGAAGAGTTTAGGGAGACTGCCACCAGATAAAACACTAGCATGCTTACTATGCAGAACAAAACACAGTTGTTTTTTTTCCCAAGCAGTATGCCTTTTCAACTATTCCCAATAGAAGACTAATGAGTACTGAAAATAAAGCAATTAGTATTTGGTATCAGTTTGTTTACTGGGTACAAAGAGCCAGCCTGCCATCTCACCTTCCTTAGCCTAGGAGTATAGTACATCCAATAGGAAGGAAAATATTAGCCAGATTATACCAGTTATACACCAAATTCAAAGGACTCAGCATCACTAATATAGCATTTTCCTCAGGACTAAAAGTAACCTGCATTTTGATGTGCCATCAGTTACACAAACAGAAATGAAAATATCAGGGTTTTGAGAGAGAATTGGGTATTCTTGTTCAAACTTAGCCATTCTCATTTGCAGGCTAAACAAAGTTTGTCTTGTCTATGCTTGGGTCCTGAAACTAATTAGAAGCTTCCCATATCTACACATTCTACTCATTGCTGTAACATCCCAAAGAAAATTCACCCAAGGCTTAACTGCAGATGAATCCCTCAGACAGCTTCAGATACACAAGCCTAAAGGCACTAAATCAACTACCATCGGAGAGTACATGTGATATATGCCCAACGTTGCCTATTAAGTGTTGCACTAACACAAAATAGGTTCAGCTATATACAAGATCTTTCAAATTATGCAAGAGCCATCTCTGGAAAAGAGTCACGGCAGCTGGAATTTCGTCCATGAATACAGAGACATACCATTGATCTAAAGTTTTCAATGAGATACCTCCAATTTCTAATACCATGACATTTATAAGCCTCACCACGTTTTAAGATTTTGGTTGTCCAACAGAAATACTGATTCTAATAACAGCAGAATTATATGCACAGAGGTTGGTAAGAATGTACCACTGCAGTACAAGAAGTCAGACACCTCTCTGCAGGCTTGTTTTGAATTGTTTATTGAGGTTTAAGAAGTCATCCACATTTCTATAAATATAGACATTACTTGAGTAAGTGACTTACAATGTCACCAGTGCAGGTACATATATAACCAACATACAAAAGCTCCACTGGAAGCTACTTCAGTTTATTCAAAAAGGACCAAGATGTCATAAAAAAAACAAACAGCTGTCACTTTCAGTTATCGAAGACACTAAAGTGCATTTTTGGTTACCTCCTGGTCAAACAGCTGCTGGTTAAAAAGTTTGATTATTTTTTTTAAACATAGCTAAATTACATGGACTGACATTCAGGTTTGTAGCTGTCATCCTCCTGATACATGGCAGCAGGTAAGAAAAATGTATTCCTTTGCTGGTTGAGAGGAGGAAACTGATTTTGCTATTTTTAACTTTTTTTTTCAATCTGGCATTTCCAACAAAAGATTAAAGATAATCTAACATTCTGATGAATTTCTACAGCACCACTAAAGTTAGTCTTAAAAATCCAGGCTCTGCTTTAGCCCTTTTAATTGCTAACCAAGTATCTAGAGAGTCACTTGAAGCTCTGTACCAGTAAGAAAAACTACCCTCCCTTTTCTGTCAAGCACTATCCTGCCCAGTTAACACTGTTTGCACACTCTGTAAACAAGAACAGCTTAAAGCATAATTAAAGCAGAACACAGGCCCATCTTGAAAATCTTCTTCCCCTTTCCCTCCCCCCACCCTGCCCCGGTAGTGTCTAATGTTTGAGTGTATAAAGCATTATTACATTCCTAACCACAAAATACTGTAAGAGTCACAACAAAAAAAGCATACGTTGAAAGTGACATAGCAATACCACTTTAATAAAATGGGATATTTTGGGGAGATACAAGATGTGCTCTGCTAATTTTAATTCCATCTTTACTTCATTATAAGTATGTTATATTGCCAGGAAAGTCACCAACAGGGCAAAGAATGCTGCACAGGTTAGAACCACAGCAGCCATAGTTGTTCTTTATAGCTCCTTTACTACAATTCATTGATTTTTGATACTAGGAGGACATAATACTCACCATTCAGAAATAAATTACTAATTTTGAGTAACAGTTTTAAACCTGATTAGCACTGTATAATGATGAATGGCTACTTCTAAAAAATAAAAACCTTACATACCAAAAAACATGCTATATGTTGGGAAACCACTTTTTCATGCTCCGTCATGTTGTTTACAGTTTTCACGTGTCAAAGTCTTTCTTTTACCAGTTGAAGAATCCACAGCACTTAAAATTTCAAGTATTTGATCTGAACATGATTCAATTTCAAGAAGTGCCAAATTAAAAAACCTACACATGTAGCCAAGCTTTCATAGAAATCCTCAAACAAGGTAAAAAACCAGCCTCAACGAAAATATGGGTTACTAGCTTCATACATGTTTTTAAAGCTGTATAATGTTCACCTAAGCACTCCACTTACGAGCATTAGAATTTTAAAAACACAGAACACCTTCAACGCAAATTGCTTGCAGAGGGCACCCTCAAACATATGAGTACAACACTAAGCAGAAAACCCTCATTTTATTTGGCTATTTAGACATCCATGTCACATATACCCACCCATCCATTTCCTGATAGCATTACATCATCTATTAGGGCTTCTGAAATAATACAGAGCCAAAAAACTCAGAAGAGAATAGTTAAAAAAAAAAAAAAAGTTCCACAACTGCACAGCCTTCCTTCACATAGCAAGGCTGTGCAACTGATTGTTTAACGTAACTAAGCTTAACGGCATCCAAACAGGCAGGCCTGGGTTTGGAAGCTGTCTTACGTCAAATTTTGACCATGTAGCTACTCTAAAATAGGTCAAAAAAGAACTCATCTCTTCTTTTTCTGCTGCCTCAACATTTTCCTTCGCTTAATTATCATATCATGTAGTTTCTCCAGTCCCTCTTGAAGTCCATCTCCAATGATTGCACAGGTAGGTTGCAAATGCCAGGGTGTTGAAGAACTCAGCTCACTCATTGCTAACATTTTCTCGATTTCAGAAAGGGAGAGAGAGTTCCTCAGGTCCTGCTTGTTAGCAATGATAAGGACAGGCACTCCTTGATTCTCAGATATCCTAGTAATCTTATGAAGTTCTGTTTTGGCCTCCTCCATTCTCTCGACGTCGACGGAGTCCACCACAAACACGATGCCATCGGTGCACCTTGTGTACGACTTCCACAGCGGCCTCAGCTTCTCCTGGCCGCCCACATCCCAGAAGTGGAAAGTGACCGTCTTCGAGTTGCCCAGCGTCACTTTAATTTTCTCCGTATTAAATCCTTTAGTGGGGACAGTGTTGACGAACTCATTGAACTGCAGTCTGTAGAGCACCGTCGTCTTCCCGGCGCAGTCCAGCCCCAGGATGACGATGTGAAAGCTCTGGAAGGAAGGCAGGCTGGAGAGGATGGGCGTCTGGTCCGAGAGTCCATTCCCCATTGCCAGCAGGGAAGGTGACAGCAGACTGCCACGAGCAGAGGCGGCTCCCGCGGCTGCGCTCGGATCCTGCCAACAACACCAGCGGCGTCAGACCCCGCTCCGCGGCACCGGGGCTGCGCGGCCGCAACGCGCC